>JAPWTK010001503.1:0-31178 GCA_029963805.1 Aromia moschata
AATTTACAGAGCTGTGACCTTTACAAAATCTCAGCCAATACTGAGTTACATTAGTAAAATTACCTACGTATTTCAGATTTGGAATCGAAAAAGACGGGAGGTGTTTATTGGCGGATGACATGGGACTAGGTAAAACGTTTCAAGCATTGGCAATAGCTAATTACTACGCAAATGACTGGCCTCTACTAATAGCAACTACAGCTAATATGAAGTAGGTGGATTAAACAGTTTAATACTAGATATCAAACATTTTGATACCAGATGTTTTAAGGGGTAACACCACTCTAGGATTTTGAAAAAAAACATTTTTTTTGGCTTAAATTGTACCTTAGGGTTATAAAAATGGTATACAATTGGTCCCATAGTGAAAAATTTTTTTAACAGGTTTTATTTTCAATTTTGCCACACTCACTCTGAGCGCGTCATTTTCGAAATTTCGCGCTCTCTTACTGATGCAGCAAAAAAGACCCGATTGTCTTTAAAATCATTCAGAAAGGAAAAGGAGGAGGCGAACATCAATATAGATGGTCAAATGTATGGAGCAGGCATCGCAGATTAAAGGTAAAAAAAGATTTTGAGAATTTAAGTGCTCATAAAACTTTAAACGCGTGTTTCTCGAAACCATTTTTTTCGAACTTGCCGGAAAGATTATTCGGAGACCGTTCAATGGATCGATCTGAAATTTTAACTGTAGCTTCCCAATTACATTTTCCGTAGAAGTACGTAGCCGTTTTTGATTCGATGAATTTTTTTTATATATAAACAATTTACTGCCGATTTTTTAGGCGAAAATCGAGTTTTCTTTTCATAAGTGCGCCATTTGCACAAAAATCGATTTAAAAACAAACCCCTACGTACTTCTCTAGCCAATAGTATGTAGATTAAGAAATTTTTCGTTTTTTGTTCTAGGTCTTCAGTTCTGAGAAATTTGTCCGGCCGTGAAGGACCTTAAAAAAAAAGGCGCTGTCGAGGATTGGCTGTATCTCCGCCATTTTGTATTAAAATAAAAAAATAAATATTTTATACTTCAATACATGTTTAATAAGAAATACCTCTAAAGAGAAATACTCTTCCTTTTCCGATTATGCCAAAATAAATTCTTAAAGTTGGGCCTTTTTTTCGGTCGCTAGAGTGTTGTTACCCCTTAATAACCCACTAAAAATAGTGATGTTTTTTATCAAGCAATAACGAGCCTTTAAAGGAAATATAGTTGTATTTTTACAAATGTTTCTCATATACAACTTCTTTTGATTCTAGAACAGTTTGGGAAGAAACAATAAGGTATTATTTACCTTCAATATCCATTCTACAAGTTCAGTACATGGTTTCCCGAAAAGACAACATCCTCGATGCCAAAATTCTCATAGTATCCCACGACATGATGAAACGTTCCTTAGGTAAACTATCGGCGAATAATTTTGGAGTGGTAATAATAGACGAATCGCACGTCTTGAAGTGTTCTGAGACACAAAATTTCGAAGCTGCCAACGCGTTATCCAAAAAGGCAAAGAGGATCATATTGCTCAGCGGCACGCCGGCCTTATCCAAGCCGAGCGAGCTGTACACACAGCTCAGCTTGATAGACAGTACGTTTTTCGGTTCGTTCTACGTGTACAGCGCGCGTTACTGCGACGGGAAGCGGACCAACTTCGGGTGGGACTCCACGGGTAAATCAAATCTACAAGAACTGGAAATCGTCCTAGCCAAGAGGTTCATGATACGCAGGACGAAGGACGACGTTTTGAAAGCCTTGCCCAACAAGAAGCAAAAGAGATAATTAAGCTCGATACGAACCTACAGGAATTTTCCGATCAAGACAAGGAGTGTCTGAACGCCCTAGCGCTGAGGTACAACCAACAGAAGAACTTGGCAAAATCATGCCGTTTTACTCGAGTACTTTGTGACAACAGCCAAAATGAAAATACCGTCAGTCTGGTAGGTATGGAAAACGTTTGTTCGAGAAGTGGCGTTTATAATGTGTCGTTTTAGCTCGCACGTACTGCAAGTACTAGAAAAGAAAGGTAAAGTTCATCGTGTTCGCTCACCATCAAATTATGTTAAACGCGATCGAAGAAATAGTGAAGAAAAAAGGCGTGAACTACATTCGGATCGGCGGCAGCACCGGCTCCGATCAAAGGAAGTATTTGATGTCAAAGTTTCAAGAGGACGATGAATGTCTATGCGCCATTTTGTCCATTACTTCCTGTAACGCTGGAATTACTCTTACGGCCGCTAGTTTGGTCTTGTTCGCGGAGTTGCACTGGAATCCAAGTGTGAGTGCAGTTTTTTTTAACTGTTTCTGTACACGCCTTATATTAACCCGTTTCGGCCCAGAATGTCCCTCGCGGTACACCGCTCTTTGGAGGCTTATAACTTACGCTATTTGCGACTCAAAAAATTGAAAAAGACATTCTTAAAGCTTAAGGCAAACTCTTTCCGATCGTGTACACCAAATTTGCGAAAAATATTAATAACCATAAGAAAATGGGGATTTGTTATTAAAAAGCCATTATTTTTTCGCACTATTTTTTGGAAATCAGAATTTTCAAAAGCTTTCCGGCATGCCATCGACCTAGAACCCCTCTAACCGGTGGAGTAAATATCTGAATTTCAAGGATATAGAAGTTTGATTTTTCACCTTTCAAAATGGCGCGCGAACTGCAAAATTTTCACGAAAACGCTTATGAATTTTTATCTCAGACAATATCCAAAATATACCAAGAATAAGTACTTAAAATCACTCAATAAATGCATCTGAACTTTTCCAAAATTTTTCGAGGAACTTTTTTGATTTTGCAGTTCAAATGGTCCACGTGGTAATAGTTGGGCAACGCAAACTTTGTTTGCGGCGGACAGACAATCGATGGATGCATGGGTACATCGGACATAGAACCCATAGAATTTAGAATTATAGAACGTATGAATTAATTTCCGGGTAATTTGAACGATTTTTTGATTTTGCAAAAATTTTGCGAACTGCAAAATGAAAGAAATTCCTCGAAAAATGTTGAAAAAATCCAGATGCATTTATTAAGTAATTTTAAGCACTTTTTATTCTTGGTAATTTTATCCATACATTCATATTGTCTGAGATAAAAATTCATAAGCGTTTTCGTGAAAATTTTGCAGTTCGGGCGCCATTTTGAAAACACCAAGGTGAAAAATCAAACTTCGAACTGTATATCCTTGAAATTCAGATATTTAGTCCACCGGTTATAGGGGTTCTAGGTCGATGGCATGCCGGAAAGCTTTTAAAAACTCGATTTCCAAAAGAAATAGTGCAAAAAAATCATGCTTTTCTTATAAAAAATCCCCATTTTCTTATAGTTAATAACATTTTTCGCAAATTTGGTGTACACGATCGGAAGAGCTTGCCTTGAACTTTGAGAATATGTCTTTTTCAATATTTTTCAATCGCAAATAACGTTAGTTATATGCCTCCAAAGAGCGGTGTACTGCGATGGACATTCTGAAGCCGAAACGGGTTAACGAACGTTTTTTTCGTTTAGATCTTATATCAAGCAGCATCCAGGGCCCACCGCATAGGTCAACAGAATACGGTGGTCGTGCAGTACCTCTTAGCGTCGGGGACCACGGACGACTACATGTGGGCCCTGCTCGAACAGAAACAGGTCACGCTGAAGGAAATGGGCCTGTCCAAAGACTCCTTCGATAATACGTGCCTGAAACAGCAAGCCAGTAGCGAGAACGTCACGGAGGGTCTCAATTACAGTTCTAAAAGTGGCCCTTCGGGCGTGAGGAGTACAAAAAGTTATTTCACCCGCAGAAGAAACCGAAGCATTCCGAGACAGAGGATGCCCTTAACGATGGATTAGATGACATTTGGAATGAGCACACCGAGCTTATGGAGCAGGCGATTCTCAAAGATGGCATGGATGCCATTCTGTCTCGGATAGACTTTTAACTCTTTGTATACGAGGCGTATATTTTAAATTTACAACGAGAATATTTTTTATGTTAGATATAGTTACATATATCTGTTGTTATTTTTTTTTGTAGATTCTTTTTCCCTTCCAAATTTTTGTTTTTACTTCATTCCAGAGTTTCTGTTTGGGATTCTGGATTGGTACGTGCTACGCGTTAAAAAAATATAAAAATCTAAAATAAAAGTTTGTGATCGTTTTTTCTTTTTGTACAATATTTCTATACTTTTAGCTCTGTATACGAGGCATATTTTTTTATCATTTTAAATTTACGAGAATATTTTTTATGTTAGATATAGTTACATATATCTGTTATGTTATTTTCACTTCCAAATTTTTGTTTTTACTTCATTCCAGAGTTTCTGTTTGGGATTCTGGATTGGTACGTGTTACGCGTTAAAAAAATATAAAAACCTAAAATAAAAGTTTGTGATCAGTTTTTTCTTTTTGTAATATTTCTATAGAAATAAAATGAATAAAACGAATATAATGTTTGATTGAATATTGATTATATTAATGACGACTAAAGTAGGCTGAATAGCTTTTCCCTTACGAAAATAAAAAAAAATGAATTATGATAGAATTAAATCTAATCTCAGATATTTTGTTTAATTCAGTACAGTGTAAGAGCTCTTTTGTTTAACGCTGATTGGACGAGGCCACCCTTTAGATTCATTAAAATTTGTGTAAGGTGCATTTTCATGCAGTCGCTAGTCGCTCGTTTTCAGCGACAAATGAGGTCACGTGGTACGATTTTGAGTTTTCCGCCACTTTAAGAATTGTAGCGATAATGCTAAATTTTGTTTAGCTTTTCTCTGCTGGGGTCTACCAGCGTCAATATAATTCGAACAATCGAAAGAGTATTAAGAAAGTGTCGGGAACACATCAGCTTCAAAAAATCCACACTCTCGTCGCAATTTATATAATGGGTGGGCCCAAAAATCTTTTCTTTTTATATCGCTTTTGTTTATTATGAACAGCAATATTCATAAACACACTGATACACTGATAATCCACATTTGATAATCATATTGTAACGTTTTATTTATTTCGGGTTCGTGAGGTGTGAAAAATTAAACTCGCACTTTAAACTAACACTATTTATTTACAAATACAACTACGGACTAAACACTACGTAACTACACTAATTTATTTTTATACAATTTATATTAGAGCGTGGTACGAAAACCGCGACGTTCAGTAATTCAAAGAGAGACTAAATTATCCCGCGTCTATTTGCCTGTCTATATACCCGGCTGGCTTGTGCCGGCACCTTCGAGAAATCGTACTCGAAACAGCTCGGTGCCCGCAGAACCTCCTGGAAGCCTGCCGCAACGCGGTGAGCTGTTGCTGAGTCACCCTTGTTTTTGTTCGCGGCGATATTGCGGCAGCCCGACGGCACAATGATCTCGCTACAATATTTACTAGACATGATTTTCTCTATTAACATATTACAAGTATCATAGTTATATCGGTACATACATCGACTTTCGATACACATGTTTCATTTGTCGCTTAAATTTGACGCTAAACGCTGCAATTTTTCGCTACAATTCTTAGTGGCGGAAAATTCAAAATCGTACCACGTGACCTCATTTGTCGCTGAAAACGAGCGACTAGCGACTGCATGGAAAAACACCCTCAGAAGCTGTTCTGACCTATTCTAGGTCCGTTGCACAATTAACATAAACGTAAAATTAACCATAACCAAAAATATGGCGTATATGAAAGTAATGTTCTTGTCTACAACTAATTCAATTAACATTAGCATTAAGAATGACCTTCAATCGTCAATAACCGTAAATATAAAGATGAAATTATTTTATCTTTACGTTTAAAATTACGTTTTGCTAGTCATACCAACCTTGCTGTCGTGAAATGTGGGTTACCCTAAATTCAGTAGTAACTAACACTAATTAATACTAAATTACTACAATATTAGTTAACAATTCGTTGTCCACAATTTCTTCTAATTCGAGTATCGTTTCTGTTTTTTCACACAAAATGTTTAATTTAGTGAAATTTGCTAAACTGAATCCTCTATGCAGGGAGTTTTAAAATACACACGATTTTACGCAGATTTGTTGTGGACAAAAAGGTAAAAATTACAGTTATGCTTACGGTTATGGTTGTGGTTAGCCCAATTGTGCAACAGAACTAAGTCCTAAATTATTAAATTAAGTAAGTAATAAAATGATCTCATCATTTCCACGTCCGATTTTTGCACACTTAAGAACATCAGGTTGCATCCTTAAAAGTGTGGTACACTCTAACCTCTCTTAAGTAACCAAATCCGTGCATCATCGTCTCGCTTAAGTCGCGAAATTTAGTCTCTCTTAAGTCGTGATCATAACCTCGACTTTTTCGTGTTTTAGCTGCAAAAGAAATATTTAGAGATATACCACACACTTGTTATAACGAAAAAATCAACGGAAGTATGTCCAGTCGGGCGTGACAAAGTTCCATTTTCCACTTGAATGAATATTTTAAAGGTTAAATATTTTTAAAAGACATCTAACCTATTTTAAATCAATAAATGTATTACACAATCATTTTTTTCAATAAAAATTGTACATATTCATGCGAAAATCCAATTTCCAAACGTAGTTCTAAAACTTTTACAGGCGGCGACTTAAGAGGGACGGTTGCGTGACATAATAGGGGAAACGTGGTGAACTAAGAGGGGATGTGAATTAAGCGAGGGTGACTTAAGAGGGGTTCGAGTGTATTATCGTGTATTCGGATATGACTAATACGACGTCTACGTGGCCTTCATATGACCCACCGATATGGCCGTTACGATCCGTATGGCTCACAGGATGTTTGTAGTCTATCAACGACCTAAACGATAATCATTATGACCAGAATGGCCTTTATGGTCACGTACGATCCATTTCGGCCACGGATACGGAAGTAAAAATGAGAGTAGAGGATCATTAACTCATTAACTTAACGTAACGTCAAAACTACAGTTTTTGTATATCCTCTCTTTAGCAACGTGCCAAATACAAGAAACGATAGAAAAAAATCGGGAAATGCCCTTTCGAGTATTTTGGGGTGCTCTTTCGAGATGGCACTAAAAAAATTCATAAAAGTTGAACCTTACTCCTGTTTTTGGCCATTTAAGTTGAAAAGAGCATAATTGTTGAGGTAAATTTTTTTTTGTAACATGGTTTTTGACTGAAAAAAAAAATTCTTTCGACAGAAAATTACGGGAAAAGTGCATTCGAGAGTTGTACTGAAAAGTTATGTACTTGGAAAAAATTAATTCCAACATGGGGTGTCCAATATCTCGGCCAAAAGGACACATTATCAGGGAAACTTTCATAATTTTTTTACTCAAACCTGGAGAACTTTAGGGCAAAAAGTTTAGAGAACAAAAAGTGTTCAGATTCATCCAAGGAGCACGCTTGATTTTATTCCGAAATTTTTGGTCACGTTTTGGCCATTTTTTCAAAAATCCGAAAATGGCTTCTGAAAAAAAATTACACACCTCGCTTGAAGAGTCCTAAATAAATTTCTCAACAAAAAATTTGGCCCAGTTTGGCCATTTTCCCGTTAGAAGGTTTAAAAAAAAGTTTAAAAGGTCTTTCCTAAAATTTCACAATTGTTTCCAGACATCTGGGAAAAAATAAACGTGTTCTTGGCTCATACTCAATAGTGTCTTGAATTATACTGAACAGAGTATAATCGTACCAAAAATGAATAAAAAACAAAAAAACAAAAACAAAAAAATAAAAAACAAAAAAGATTCTGGGTGAACATCTACCTCCACGTGGTCAGAATCAGGATCATTGCTCTTGTTAGATCAATGGCTAAAATATGTCTAAACATTCAAACTATTCTATGAGTTGAGTTTGGGATGCCAGAATTTATAAATGTTCCAGACCCCTAACGAGAAAATGGACACAAACAAGAATTTTTGTCGTGCGATCTCTTGAGAATTATATAAGGGATATGTGTAAATTTTTCAGAATTTTTGGAGCCATTTTCGGATTTTTTGAAAAAATGGCCAAAACGTGACCAAAAATTCTGACAAAAATCAAGCGTGCTCCTTGGATGAATCTGAACACTTTTTGTTCTCTAAACTTTTGTCCCAAAGTTCTCCAGGTTTGAGTAAAAATTATGAACGTTTCCCATGACAACGTGTCCTTTTGGCCGAGATATTGGACACTCCATGTTGGAATTAATTTTTTCTAAGTACATAACTTTTCATTACAACTCTCGAATGCACTATTCCCGTAGTTCTCTGTCGAAAGAAAAATTTTTTTCCAGTCAAAATTCGTGTTACAAAAAAAATTGACCTTAAAAATCGTGCTCTTTTCAACTTTAATGGCCAAAAACCGGGGTAAGGTTCAACTTTTTTAATTTTTTTGATGCCATTCGAAAGAGCACCCCCAAGAATACTCGGAAAGGCATTTCCCGATTTTTTTTCCATCGTTTCTTGTATTTGGCATGTTGCGAAAGAGAGGATATACAAAAACTATAGTTTTGACGTTAAAGGGTTAATGTGATATTTTAATTCTTCCACCTCAAACACCTATAAAATGACACGTCGTCGCATCAACGTGTATCATTTTTATGCGATTCGCATAAAGATGCGAGAAAACGACGGCCCACTCACAACCGTCTACAACAAAAGCACCAGCAGTCAGTCATAACTACGCATAAGCTTTCACAAATTTTTAATATTGTCCTTATACTCTATTCTAGTTCCCCCCTCAAGTACTCCAAGGACTTATGATAAAAACCTTTACAGTTTACCTATTTTCAACCCTTTCGATTAATCCCCCTCCCTTCAACTCCTTCGATACCAAACTAAAAACATTTAGGACAAACGTTTATTATAAAATTTTCGACTTCACATCACAACATCAAGTACACACCGTTTAAGCAACACCCTGTACATATACTACCCGTTAACGACATACAACTGTTATAAATACAATCCACTTACTACTAATGCTAAACTACGTTCTATCCTACGCATGCATACGAACAAATAACCCTAAGCGTACACTACTTAGACTTACAATTGGAAAAATGTAACGTTAAACAAAGGCGGCAACAACTACGGGCAGTAGGAAAGTATGTCGGTTGTACGCAACTACATTTCACAGACCTCGTCCGACACAACTTGCTTTTCATCTTTCGCTCTGCACGACGGCTCTGAGGAACCAGCTGACGACTAGGCGATAAGAATTCCTCCTCGAAAACGTTTCTTCTTTCTTTCCCGGACCACCGCAGACAGGCCATTCCATTGCCTAAAAAACCAAACGCGTTACTATATAAAAGAAACTAAGTAATTATTATTTGCTTCTGC
The DNA here is from genome assembly GCA_029963805.1 of Aromia moschata. Taxonomy (NCBI): domain Eukaryota; kingdom Metazoa; phylum Arthropoda; class Insecta; order Coleoptera; family Cerambycidae; genus Aromia; species Aromia moschata. The sequence goes on from JAPWTK010001503.1 coordinate 9,268, forward strand.
CTCTCCTCCCTTTGCAAAATAAGTCCGTTAGATTGAAGAAAAGCTGTATTACAATGAATTTCAAAGTGATATGTTAATAAATAAAGAAGTTAGAGGCTGCTATGCTATGCATGCCCTGCGTCACCCAGTATAAACTCGAAACAATAAAAACCTATTAAACATTTACCTCGCTGCTGTCCAAACATTTTTCTTTTTCTTCTTCGGATTCATTCAAAGACGGGAAAAGGGGGCTCTCTCTTTTACTCCCCGTACCAGCCAAAAGGTCCTCAACTGCGCTTTTTACTAATTACGTAATTCGCCTTTCACCTTCGCAGAAAAGAAGGGAAATGTGCCCTTCTTCCAAGACCAATTTATATATCTATACAAAACGAATTTGGGACGGTTCTATCTCCGACGGAGTCCATTGTAAAGCGTTTCCTTTTATGCTCACTTTCTTAATTGTATCTTACCTTCTAAAATGTAAAAAATAATTATCTACTTCAAATGACACATAACCTAAAAAAAATAAAAATAAAAACCCATCAAAATATTACCTGGTCTTACAAATCTATTTTTCCTTAGGTTTAAGTTAATATACACCGGAAACGGGGGTTTCGAGGGTTCTTTTCACGTTAAAAAATATTTAAAAAGGATCAAATCACAAACAATGGTATTTTCTAAATTCCCACACAAAACATTTCCCAAAGCTTGGAAGTCATCAACACAAAACATATAGTATAGTCATCAACATAGAAAATCATGCGTCAAAATGGTTTTCTATGGTCATAGATTAGAAAGGTTTTATAGATGGGAACTCTTTACACAAAAGAAGAGAGAGAGAGACTGTGTCGCGCACCCTCTCGTGTTTGGAGCGGTAAAGTACACTCGAACCCCTCTTATTTCACCTTCGCTTAATTCACATCCTCTGTTATTTCACCACGTTTCCCCCTATTAGGTCGCGAAACCGTCCCGGTTAAGTCGCCGCCTGTAAAAGTTTTAGAACTACGTTTGGAAATTGGATTCTCGCATGAATATGTACAATTTTTATTGAAAAAAATGATTGTGTAATACATTTATTGATTTAAAATAGGTGAGGTGTCTTTTAAAAATATTTAATCTTTAAAATATTCATTCAAGTGGAAAATTGAACTTTGTCACGCACGACTGGGTATACTTATATTGATTTTTCGTTCTGTTGGCTCATTTTTCGTTATAACGTGCTGTGGTATATCTAAATATTTCTTTTTGCAGTTAAAACACAAAAAAAGTTGAGGTTATGATCGCGACTTAAGAGAGGCAAAATTTCGCGACTTAAGCGAGGTAATGATGCACGGATTTGGAGACTTAAGAGGGGTTCGGGTGTAGTATACTTTTTATGGTGGTAGCGGGCTTTAATTTTTAAATAGCTTATTGTGTATATAGGGTGTCTCGTGAAGTTGTCCTCTCCGATACACCGTATTTACATATTGAGCTATAGGGAAAACAATATAAGCTTTACGCCACCTGGTGGTCGCTCAACAAAGTAATTATTTCGCCATTAAATAAATAAATACATTAATCACACCATAGAAATTGACATTCTCCCTCTTAGTCATTACAACTGTGCAGAGGGAGAATACACATGGAAAAGACGTAGGACACACAACCAAACCCTGTGACAGGTGCAATTGCCACAGGCGGGATTCAAACCCGCGCGGATAATAACTCTCGGAGTAATCGCCATCTACTCACCTGGCGCTTTATCCACTGAGCTATCGCCGCGGCTGTTTTGTATTGTTTATTCAAACATCCGTTTGAGTGTTTTGAAAGTTTTCCATTTATGTTTGTGTTGTATTCATTAAAAATTACAATATTATCATTATTTTGTGTAAAATTGTTTCAATTAAAATATTAAACAATTTTGTTAAAAAAAATTTCCAAATAAACCGATTCAACCTAAAAATGTATCTTCCGTAGGTATCTTCTACCAATCTAAAAAATGAAAAGAAAACCAATAAAAGTATGCCAACAACTTGTAAACGATAAACTTTCATATATGTATATTATCACAAAAGGTGTTTTAGGTAGTAAATAATAAAGTACTACACACAACCATAAAAGTGACAAATTGAATATAAAACACATTGGGCGCATTCAGGGACGCTCAGCGGCTGAGTAGCTAACTTAGCTACTTCCCCGAATGGACGCTGCCACTTTTTTGATCTCAGCGGCCGACCAATTAACTAAGCCTAAAATATTATAGCTGATATGCTGACAGTTCAATAATTCTATCATGATTCTCTCTGTTGTTTTATCTGTGCTATGTTTGACACTTGTAGAACAAGGTGAGCAACTGGATTTTAACTTACTTTTAAACAAAAGTTATGGAAAAGAAAATATTGCTTGTTAAGAAAACGAATCTTTGCCCTTTAAGTGTGTTGCCATAGAACAGATTAAGTTGCCATAGAACATTCTATGCCATATAACATATTAAATTTTCTAGATCTTAGCGAAACTTATACAAACGATTCAGGGAGTTTTAAGCCCCTGTCAGAAAAGGCTAACTACTAACACTTAGCGGTCAATGGCTAACTACTAACACATAGAAAACCGTGGTATGGTTTTCTATGCACGCAACTGATGGCAGAATAATTAGTTCGCAATTTTTCCGCGCTGGCGCTGGCATTTTAAATTCTGACGCATATACAATTTCGAAATGAAAATATATTTATTGTTAAATTAATTTACTGTTTTTTTTTTAAATAACAAAACGGGTTTTCTGTTATATGGAATTCTTCCAAACTCAAAAATTATAAGAAATGGTTGAGGTCAAGATAAGTTTGTCGTGCATTCTTACCTATCTTATGCTTGGATGAAACATGATGCATGTGAATTAAACAAATAATTAACGAAGCGGTAAAATAAGTAGTAAACTAATAACTTTAAAGACTCTCATCAGCAAACGTCTGTTGAATTAATATCGTAATTTATCTTGTTATTTGAAAAATAAGGATTATTAGCTTTTTTCCAGTTTTTGTTTCAAAATTGTCTAGCTCAATCAATGTGTACCGTGAATCGAACACACATTTATGTGAACTTTTTGTCTAAAATAAAATCAGAAACGTGATCCATGAACGGCAGGAGAATTTTATGAAACACCCCACCCAATGTGTGTTTTAAGTGTGTAATTATTTGTTTCTTTTATCTCCTTTATTTCTTTTTTTAATGTAACATATTTGTACAAATTCGGAAGAAGCACAACAAGTGTTTCAAAAACGGATTAACATGATATTTTTGCTTTAAGAAATTTTAAGAATAAGTTGACAGACAGAGAGAAACAGAGAAAGAGGGTTGTACGCATGACAGACAATGTCGATCCGTTCCCAATGTGACAGTTGTGAGAGCAATTTTATTGAACAAATACACTTTAAAAACTCACCTTGTTATTTGGGGTTACTGTCCTTTATGTATGTTTACAAGATGATAACAAAGATATTGTAGTGAATCATATATACATAGGTATTACGTTTTTCTAAAGGACAACAATTCTAAAACATATTTGCAATAAATTAGTTTCGGCGGCAAAAAAAGATATTAAAAAGTAATTAAATCAAACAGTCAAATACTCAGGTAATTAAAACAAAATAAGTAACGGAATACGGGCGGTTTACAGATTGTATATCAGGCCTAAGAGATTCTCCTCAAAGTTCTAAATTCACCACAGGTGTAGATTCACCAATTCAGTCAAGAACATCGACATTAAGAATGGACTGGCGATTGACAACTGCGCATCCAAACTCCAGTAGAAAGAAAGGAAAAACCTGGGCGACATATTTTTCTCTCTCTAACGCTCTATGATTGGTAGTTGACTGAAGACGTTTCCCACCCATCAGTACCGTATCTTGAAAAATACCATACCCGCCGGCAAAATGCCAAGTTTATGTTGCGTGTGTCCAAGTGCTAAACAATCACAGGAAAATATACATTATCATCGGGAAGATATTATTACATTGTAATATATCTGCGGCTACGTTGGAAAAAACTCAGTTATATTATTTATCGCCTTAAAAACTTGATTTCCTTGATGCGGCGGGCCACTAAATAAAACAATTATTACAATAATATTATACTTTTATTATACAATTATTTTATGTTATTAAAATAAATTTATCTTTATTTAATTTTAATTATTATTAGTATTATATAATTAATTTAATTTGAATAAAATTATACAATGCTTTATACTTTTTGAACCCTTATATATAAATCTAATTTTCAATGTTACAAGCAGAATAACTTAAATTATTAAAGTATACGAACCAGTCTAAAATAAACAAAGGTTGAAATATTGGTCAAAGAATCGTGCCGCTTTTTTCTCAATTGTTTATCACTCACTGTCTTACAATAGAAGGTATGATATCTAGGCGATTGAAATACGTACCGCTTTGCGCAAAGACGTCACCTTGTGCCCACGATCCCAATATTTGCAATAAGAAGTCGTATTATTTTCCTTTATATTTTTGCTATTTTTCATTAAACTTATTATTTATGTAGATAAGTTACATATGTGGAGATAATTTTTGATAAATATCGACCGTGGAATTGGAACGATGAAATAATTTATATACAATAATTTATTGTAAGTGTTTTAGAAAATGTTTTGTTCATGAAAGGATGTTTACCCGCGAAAACGAAATTCGAGAGTTTAATTTTCTTGAATGGATGAAACAACTACATATGTAAAACAAATGTAATACAAAGTTTTATCCACAATCAGACCAAGTATCATCTGAATTTAATTTATAAAAAATATATCTCAAGTGTCACGTCGAGTGGCATTTTAAAAAGTCGTGTCAACTTGGTAGGCGTACGGCTTATTGGTTTCTATACTTTGTTACTTTAATTCACTAGTGGATGTCACTTTACACAGTTCAATGAAAATAAAATACAGCTACTTTATAAAATGATTGTGGCTGAAAAACAATATTTGTGTTGCTGTTTTTAGAAACAGATATGATCCAGGCAACAATGATTACGGATTTTAATAAATAATAATACACGGATTTTTTTTGTTAAATAAATACATGATATTTAGTAAATAATAATACATGGTTTTGTTTTTTTATTATTTTTCAAATAAGTAATAAATTACTGATTTGAGTAGATATGTTTTCAATATACCTACCATCTAAAATAATTGTTGGTCAACACTTTAACTAATGTTAAATATAGATATTCTAATTATTTTATTACGTGTTTAATTTGAAATATGCACTTATGTGTTGCCAGTAGCAAACACAAGAGATATGTCTTAGGTAAAGCAGGAGTTGTCAAAAAATATTATAAAGTAATAATAAAAAATAACAGTGTTTATTGAGATAATACAATTAATGTTAATAGGTAAATACAATAAGATCCTTAGTTAATTATTTATAATAATATAATAGTTAATAATTATAACTTACAATAAGATCCTTAATTAACAAAGATAGTTTTAGGTCATAAATAGTAGGATAGGACATATAATATTATCTTTACAACTAAAATGGATATGTTCGGAAATTGTTTTATACAGTTGAATAGTTTTTAGTGGCTATCCTGTATATAATTATTACAACATAATAAAAACACAGACAAGGAAGTTTACTCAAACAAACCCTTTTAAAATTTGTTCCACAGTTTTCTTGTCCTGCCGTTTTTTCTGCCGTTGTACTCAATTACACTTGCTCGGATTTTTTTCTCTATTGGGAAGGTTTTTTGATGGAACACCTTCTTTCTTCAAAGATCTAAATCTTTTCGGTTGATATCCGAGCAACTCATGTCTTATATTTCGCCCATAATCTTCGTCAACAAAGTGATTTGAATAAATTCTGGCATTAGTATCATTGAATGTATCATCGCGTTTACACAGATGCCTCCACTTTGCTTTAAATTTCTCGTCTTTGGGAAAGCCAAAAAACTTGAAATTGTTTTTAGAACGATTGTTCGTATTATAACCGTATACAGCACACCTCATTTTAACAAATTTTTGCTTTCAAAAATATAAAAACTAACACAAACTTATCAAGTTGCCTTCAGAACACACTCCTCGGCTGACAAAAGTGGGCACAAGCTGACGTCACAGCCATGGCGCCCGGCTGCGCGATATCATACCTTCTATTTGTTTGTATATCGTGTTTATCACTTATAAAGTATTAAACTTTATAGGTTATTTGCTGCATTAGAAAGTTTGCGGCTTATATGTAAAGTGAAGTAATTATTTACAAGAGACCAAAATATTGTATTCGTCCATGCATACAGTGGCGGCCAGTGGAATTTGACATGCTCGTATTTCCGTAAGGAGGCATGGGACCCACACCACATTTTAGGGGGTGGTTACTAGAGCTAAGTAAAGGGCTGTAATTGCAAAAAAGTCTTCAGGGAAAACTTGCATTTTTTTTTTCTAAAAATGGCTGCCTCCAGGCAGATCTTGGAAACAGCTTTCAAAATATTGGAAATTTTTTTTTCATTATTATCGAGTAAATACATTTTTTTATACTTGTGATTTTTGTAAAATTCTTATTTTCCTTAAAGATACAACTATTGTAAAATCTCATAGACGAAATGTAATGAAATAAAAATTCAAATTTCCATAACTTTTACAGATCTCAATATTTCGAGAAAATCACAAGTATAAAAAAAATTATATTCACTCGGTGATTATGAAAAAAATATTTCACAAATATTTTGCAAGCCGTTTCCAAAATCGGATTTTTTGCCATTATAGCCTTCTACTTATTTATTTATTTATTTATTTATTTATTTATTTATTTATTTATTTATTTATTTATTTATTTATTTATTTATTTTATTTACAGTTTGGTGTTAAATACACATGTGTTTACACACGTCAAAAAAGAACAATTTTTTATAAGTATATAAAAAAAAGGTAAATGTAGATATAATAAAACAAATTTAAATATACAATATATACATAGATAAAATTAGATGTAGATATAACATTTTTTGAGACACAACATTCACATTAAAATGCTTTATGAAGTGCAGTGTATACGACAGATAATATTTATAAAAACAAACAAAACAAACTAATAATTACATTTCACTAACATTACTTAATAAAAACTGATTGGTGTCATAAAAAGCATTTTTAATAAACATGTTTTTACCCTCCTTTTAAAATGATTAAAATTTAGATTCCTTATGTTTACTGGTAATATATTATAAAACTGAGTGATGTGGGAACGTTCACAGTAAAACTCGTGTCTTGCCAAAGCGTTTAATATTCGAATATCTGCCTTATTTTACATTCACTTCTGGTTTTATACAATGTTTTATCATTTACAACTAAGCAATTTGCAATTTTATCTTTTGTCTTCTAAGCAAGATAATATACATAATATTATAGTTATAAATATCTAGGTTAGTATTATCTAAAAAAAAAGGTGAGTCTACCGGGAGACCAATATAATTCCTCCCGCCGAAGTGGTTTCATCGTCTCCTGACGATAATGTCCGTTTATTAGTTTTGACAATTCCGGGGATCCTCTTCGTGGAAGTGCAGCATGCTGGAATGGGACAGCGATGCCTGCAACATTTGATGTAAATCATGATGGCAGCTGTGATACATAAGATGACGAGGATTGTCGTCATCAACCAGGAGTTGGTGGATTGTAGTAGCCAAGGAGATCTGGGAGTGAATTCGGCAAGTTTTGCTTTCTGTGCCAATTCCTTGAGGGTGTCTACGTTGGATAGGTTGATTTATTCTAATTGAAGGGGTTTGTCCTTGTTGATGGTAAGATTCCACAGTTGAGGAATTTCGATCCTTGGTAGGTGGAACAGCTGGAGTGGGACTTCATTTCTAGTCGATACGAATCGTTGATCGGCTATTGTGATACTGCATCCCTCGGGTAGGTGTAGTATGGCTGGCTTGGTGATCTTATGAATTCCCTGTTGGCAATCTGGGAATTTAAGCGTGTTAACTGGTATAGCTAGTATATGATTATCTTCCAACATTGTTAATATTGGTTTCTGAATTATGACGTGATGAACGGGGCATGACTTAGGGTCAGCTTTTGATAGTAACTGGATCAAGCAGGTGTCGTCTCGGGAAGTTGCAGATGTAGGTGTCTTCTATCTTTGGACAGCTCTGAGGTGTTGAAATGTAATCGTTGGTACTCATCCCAAGGTAAGGTGTATTGGGGATGATGGTGAGATTGTTTATGGGCACTGGGATTAGGTGCTAATAGGAATAAATCTCAGTTATTAAGATTGGCAAATTAAATACAAAAATTATTTGATCTCCTGAAAAATGAACAGTTGTCCCTAGATATGAGTAATAATTTTGAAAGTGTTCTAAATCTAGAATACTTTGACTATTATAAAGTTCCTTTGCTATTTTTAAAATATGCATTACACTTTGTTTTGGAAGGACTGAATTGTGGACCAAGTTCCATGATGCGAAAGTTATAGCGTTCTCCAGTTCATCTAAAAATTCATTAATATAGTCCAAGTTAATAAAAAGTTGTGATAGTACATTTTGAATAGAACCAGTTGTTATGACATGAGTCATTTGTTTGTTGAAGTTTGAAGTCATTTGAATTAGGTATTTTTTAATTTCCTTTTGGTTTAATAATAACGTGGTCACTGTTTTATTATAATCATCTATTAGTTTTGATACCAGACTAGTTTGAATTTTTAATTGATATTCAATATGATTATCATTTTCATTTAAAGTAGTGAGCGCTTGATTAATTGTTTCACGATCACTATCATCTAATGTTCCGAAAAGCCATTTATAAGCAGTACCTACTCCATTTATTAATCCTCTTTTGATGTGAGAATGTCCTTGAGGCATACGATTTTTGAGTTTACTTTTAGTTCTTGAAACTAATTGAAGTGCTTGTAAGATTGATGTTGATAAACCAGTAGCATGTGAGCTATTAATGATTGTATGAATTTTGGATTTTAGTAAGTATAATTGTTTTTCTGTTTACTTTAATTCTTTTTGTACAGGTCGTAATCTTACATAGTGAACAAATTTATGTTGGGTTGAAAGATATCTCATTGTACCTAATTTTAATGTTAATAATGCGTTTTCAATGGGGGTTATTTCAATTTGGCAGAGTGTCATTGAAAAGGTAAGAAATAGGATGGGCGTCAAGTGCATCGTTAATCGTATTTTTCTTTGGTCGTCCGCGTGTTCGGGTACCTGAAACAATGAGTTTCTTTTTACTCTCTTTTTGTGATATATCAAGTGGTTTCAACTTTTTTGTTTAAATCACTTTCAACGTTAGTCTGTATAAATCGCGGGTTAGTCTTTTCCGTAATTGATCATTTTTTATATAGATAGGATCTCCATGATCAAGAGGTTCTGGATCGGATCGATTCTCATTAAGGTTTTGAGTGCGTTTTTCTTTTTCTGATGTTAATTTATTGTTGATATTTTGATAAAGCTGTTGCGAATTCTTGGCATGATTTTCTACGTAATCTGTTACAATGTTTTCTTCATTCATGTCAAAGGGTAGGGTTTGGTTCAAATGTACAAATATAATTTCAAATGGGGTATGTTTTGTATTACTATGAGGAGTATTGTTATATCCCATTATGGCCAATTTCATTAATGATTTTATATTTTCGTGAGGATTTTCGCGTACAAGACATCGAATTTGATCTAAAAGTGTTGAGTGTAACCGTTCAACTGGTGAATTTGACGTTGAGTTATGTAGGGTTATATAATGTAGTTTAATTTTATGTAATCTGCAGAAGTCCGAAATTATATGATTTCTAAATTCGGTTCCGTTGTCGCAAATGATTTCTTTAGGTATTCCTAAGAATGATATGAATGTTATGAGTGCTTCCATAACTTCTATAGCTGATTTTTGTGAAACAGGAATTGCTTGAGCAAACTTTGAGAATGGGTCCAAAATTGTTAAAAACGTATTATTGTTAACGAAAAATAGATCGATATGAATTATTTCGAGTGGTTTAGACGGGGTATGTGTAATTTCGAATGGTGGGTTCTGTGTTTTACGCTCATATTTGCATGTTTGACAAGTAACACCGGTATTGATATAATTTTGTACTTCTCTTAACATGTAATGTAATAGTAATTCTTTGTGAGAGATAACATAGTGACGTTAATACCTTTATGTTGTGTTTTACCTTCATGGTGATATTTTATTTTTTGGAGTCGTTCTCTTCAGAGGTGATGTCTGTTTTGTGGTGATGTGAAAGATAAGCGTAAGGTTTGAAAGATTCTTTTCAGATTTGCAATATGTTCCTGAAGGGAAGTGGAAAAGATAATAATATCATCTAAGTATACTAAACAAATTTTGTTAATATGTTCGCGAAGAACGTTATCGATCATTCTTTGGAACGTGCTTGGTGAGTTCTTAAGTCCCATATGCATACGAAGGAATTCGTAATGTCCGTGTTCAGTGTTGAATGCGGTTTTTTGTACTGATTCAGGTGACATTTCTATCTGATGAAATCCAGAGGCTAAGTCTAGAGTTGTAAAGTAGCAGCTTCTTCCAAGTTTATGCAGGATATCGGTTACATTGGGTATTGGATATCTGTCTGTAACTGTTTTTTCGTTGAGTTTTCTGTAATCGACTACTATTCTCCATATCCTTTTTCCAGAGGCCTCTAGTTTTTTCGGTACAACCCAAATTGGTGAACTCCAAGGGGATACACTAGGTCGGATAATGCCATCGTCTAACATTTTTCTTAATTGATTTTGAACTTCCTCCTTGTAGATATGTGGATAACGATAAGTTTTTTGAATGACATGGAGTTTCATCTGTTGTTTTTATTTCATGTTTAATGACATTAGTGAATGGTAATTTATCTGATGGATTTTGAAAAATATCAGAATATTCTAAACATAAATTTAAAATTGACTATCTTTCTTCATCATTCATGTGATCTGTTCTGATGATATTCTTACTGTCTACATTTGAATTGATGTAATTAGGTGGCATAATTTCACAGTTAAAAATTTCGTGATCCTGTTCGTCAAATGCAATTGATTGTTGGGGTTCGTTAAATTAAATTATTTGATGCTGATTTGTCAAATTGTGTATTTCTATTTCGGCTAAATAACTTGTACTGGTTGATAATGTTTCTGGAATGTAAAATAATTTTGATTGAAATTTTGGTATTAAAACAGTTCCATTTTCTATGTCAACTGGTATTTTAATTCTATGGATTTCCAAAGGATTTAAATCATAACTCCATTCAAAAAAATCGTCTCAAGAATAATGGTATTTGGACGTGGTCATTTTCTAGAGTTTGATTGGAAAATTTTATATTTAATTTTGCGTTGATTAATTCTTGTAAACCAATAATTGTGAAAATCATATAATACAAAATTGATTGGTATATCAGATTGAAATTCTCGAAAACATGGTCCATCGGCTTTATAAAGTGATTTGGTAGTACCAGTGCATGTCTGAATGGTTGTTGGATTTATAAACATAGTTTTTGGAAAATGTTGTTCAACTATAGCCGGTCTAATTATTGAAAATGAACATCCTGTATCAATTAGAGATTTGTACACTTGGTTGTTTAGTGTTATCTTAATAAATGGCAAAGCATTAATTGCATTTAGGTCGGGGAGAATGTCAGTTCGGCATTCTGAAAATTCTGATTATCTTGTTCTTGGTTGAAGTCTGTTTCTTCCTGGTAATCTTCTGTGATGTCTCCGAAATCTAACTCTCCTTCGAATTGTTCAAACAGTAACGTCCTCGTATCTCTGGTTTGCGTGATCTAGGTCGTCTAGATAACATTGAGTTTGATACGGCGGAGCACGCTCAGCATTCTCAGTGTAATGCATATTATAACTAATTCCTGACATGGGCTTTACTTTTTGTTGACTATACGAAACGCCAGACATTGGTGTAGGCTTAGGCAAGTTTTTGTTCTGATTCGATTTCCAAACATTTTGTTTCGATGGGCCAAAGGTTTGTCTGTTCGTTGGAAAATATTGTTTAATTTGTTGTGGTTGTATATTAACCCTTAATTTGGCAAGGCACAATGTAGGCAAATATATTTTACGAAAGTTGTTTAGCAATGGTGTTTAGGATCTCCTTTAATCATTTTTTTATAAAAAAAATTATTTTACATCTTATTTTTTTAAAATATGAGTTGTATCTTATGAGACGCAGTGTCAAATTTGCTAATGTATAACTGTCTAATGCTATGTAGACTATAAGAAACATTATTCAGAATGAGCCATAAAATAATTAAGACTTTTCGATGTAATTTTTAATTCATCTAACTCAATTAAAAACAAACTGAACTTATATGTAAACCATAACATATAATATACATATATGAACTAATTATACTGGATAATAACTTGAAAAAGTCCTTAGAGAAAAATAAAAACATTGTCTCTGAACGTTTGGTCATTTTTGGACATGAAAATTATAAAAGCAGTTCCTGTCTTTAGCAAGACAAAGCCGACATTCACATTTAGTGCATATCCAGTGGGTTTCTCCACTTCGACGTCTGCATCTCCCTTTAGTTGAATATATGGAAAAGTGGTCAGTTTTGTCATATCTTACATCAGTAGGTGGTCTGGGTATTATAGGTCTATGGATTTTTCTTTCGACGATATTCACATTTTCTGAGGGAAACACGTTTCATCTTAGTCCTATTTAACAATTTTTAGAGATTTGGCAAGGGTATATCTAAACTCTTTCAAACTTATCTTTTCACTTTCTTCTTTCTTTATCTTATCTTTCTTTCTTCTTTCAATTCTTTCTTCTTTCTCTTCGATACAAAGTCCATGCATTATTTATGCAAATATCCAACATTTGTGTAAATACTGATAAATACCAACAACGTCCTTTCATTGTTATTTTGTACAGAGAAACTAGCATGTCCATGAGGTCTACACCTCCCACATGAGAATTATAATGCTTTATCAAATTAGGGCATGGTATATCAATCTTCTTGTTCCCTTTTTTCACAAACCTTTTTATAGCTCCTATAAATATATAGTAGTTATAAATTAAAACTCAGTTCTAATCTTCTCCTGAAGATGCCAACTTGGTTGGCGAAACGCGCGTCGAGAAAAGTGTAGTAGTTCAGTGTTTCGTGGAAACGTCCAGTTTTTTGTTTCTACTCCGAAGATTCCAGTACCCACTCCAGGATTCTTCTAGTAGAATTCGCAATGTGGATTATAGGACACAAATAGAACATAGTTACAATTATTATGAAATTGGCAATGTGGACTGTGGGATACAAAGAAAATTTAGATAGGATTACTGAACAGTTAGCAATGTAGACTATAGGATACATAATTAAAAACCGGCTAATTTGCATAGAAAAAAGAATATGATTGCATTTATTGCCTGAAATAATCATCAATAATGCCTTTGCAAAATAGCCTCCATTAAAATTTTAATTTAAAATTATGTAAGAGAGCACAAAATTGATAAAAACTTAATGTAGGTAAAGACCACCTGCTACACCCAGCCGCCATGCTTAAATTAAGGTTATTTATTCTGATGTCCTACACTAGATTGCGCTACGGGTACGAGTTTCTTATAAAATAAGATGTGTTTTTTATAAACGACCTCATATGATGTATATGATGTATTTTTTTTATTTTTAAGCATATGAATATTTAGTATCTCATAAGATACGGTGTCAAATTAAGGGTTAATTGGTTAAGATGGAAATTGTGATTGATTTTGATAATGAGCCGTCTGTGGAGGTATAAAATTTCTATTTGAATTTGAATTCTGGATGAAATTTCTGTTTTGATTGTAATTAAAATTTTGACTTTGATTTCTATATGATGGTATCGAAGGTTTGGGCAATGCTAAGTTTGATTTCTGCGTATTTTGATGTAATTTGGCAAAATTTTGAAATTCTTCCTCTTCTAACACAAAATTTAGAGCATCCTCTAATGATTCTGGATTTTTAATGAGCACGTTTGAATATGCATTGGTAAGTTCGTTATAAACATGGTTTTCGCGATGTTATTATAATTGTGGATTTGCAGATCTCTCATTTGATTGCCCGGTATGTTATCATTAATTTTAGTTATTATGACAGCGCGTATTTCTTGTAACCTGAGTCCGAATTCATAAGGTCTCTCATTTTTATTAGGTCGCATAGATGTTAATTGGTGAGTTAAATATTGGATATCGCGTTGATCTCCAAACGTTAACTTTAAAAGTCGTTCAATACCTTCCCATGTGATAATATCGGTTCTACTTGCTATTAAATTTTGAGCTCTCCCTTTAAATTTGTTTTTCACTGATTGTAGTATTAAGTTATGAGTTACATGATGTGGATCGTCTGGGAAATTCAAGAATGTGTTCCTTACAGATTCTAAGTATGAATGCACGACGAGACTGTTTCCATCAAAAGGTGGTATCGTATCTAGATATAGCTTTAAGAGCTGAGTGTCTAAAGTTCTATATTCTGGAGGTGCCATAATTTCTACGGTTTCTGAAAGTACTTCTGAAAGATTTCTATTCGCGTCTTGGATTCTTTGTCTACTTAGTTGAGGACTAGATGACATTAAAATTTTGAATATTTTTCGTCAGATGTTACTTTATGAAAATGAAAGTTGAATTTTGAAAATGAAACTTGAATTGCGAAAATGCGAGTTGAATTGTTTGTTTTAACCTAATGATCAATCAGATCAGTTTTTTTTCTTAAAATCTAGCGATCAATCAGATCGAGTTTGTTTCTTTCTTTCTTAATTCTAATGATCAATCAGATCGAGGTTTTCTTAAAATCTAGTGATCAATCAGATCGGGGTTTTTTGTTTCTTAATTCTAATGATCAATCAGATCGGGGTTTTTGCCAATCGGGCAAGTGATATTTCGAATAAAAAAGGAATGACAAAGATGGATGAGCACTTACTGTGTTCCGGTGGTTCGTCTTGGTGTGGCTGCTTCACAGGGAACCCTTGCTGAGCAGGCAGTGGTCGCTGCAGAAGTTTTCCTCCCTCAAGCCGTCTGGTGTGGACTGCGAAGTCTTTGTGCGAAGATTTTTCCGCCCCCCCAAGCCGTCGACTGCGCCAGTGATGTGGGAACGTTCACAGTAAAACTCGCGTCTTGCCAAAGCGTTTAATTTTCGAATATCTGCTTTATTTTACATTCACGTCTGGTTTTCAACAATGTTTTATCATTTGCAACTAAGCAATTTGCAATTTTATCTTTTGTCTTCTAAGCAAGATAATATACATAATATTATAGTTATATACCGATCCCAAGGAGGTCTATAACATAATAATGGATTTAAAAAAATACTAGTTCTGTAGGAGAAGACGAAATACCAACTAAATTATTAAAATCAATAGCTGAGGAGATATCACATCCACTATCTATATAATAAACTTAACTTTAAACACATGCATATTTCCTGAACATCTTAAAATGGCTCATGTTAAGGCTATATACAAAAAGGAACAAAAAACCTTAGTAGACAATTACAGACCCATTGCACTTCTCTCAAACATCACCAAAATCTTTGAGAAAATAATCTACTGCAGATTAATAGCTTTTTTGGAAACCTACAACCTGTTATCAAATACACAAAATGCCTTTAGAAAAAAGAAATCAACAATAAGAGCCATATATCAAGCCTTGAGTGAGGTCACACGATTATTAAATGAAAATAACAATACCATGGCTGTATGTCTAGATTTGTCAAAAGCATTTGATTCAGTGGATCACGAAATTTTAATCAAAAAAATTTAAAGGTTTGGTATTAGAGGAATTCCATTGCAATTAATAATCTCATATTTACAAAATAGAAAACAATGTGTTATAGAAACCGATATCAATGGAAATCTCATAAAATCAGACACAACATATATTCAAAGGGGTGTACCTCAGGGGTCCATATTAGGTACTTTGTTGTATATCCTATACACTAATGACTTACCTGCAGCTAGTGACGTAATAACTGTTATGTATGCAGATGATACTTCGTTAATAATTGGCAACCAAAGTAAACAAGCACTAAAACAAACAGTTACTAATACACTGGATTCCCTAGAAAACTATTTTCATATGAATAATTTAAAATTAAATAAAGAAAAAACACAAATAATTAGTTTCTCTTACCAAAAAAACAGTCAAGAGTTGATACTTACCAGTGATAATGCTACTATAAAATCAGTTAGCAATACTTCTTTCTTGGGTGTCAAGATTGATTCACGATTGGACTGGAGAGCGCACACTAACTACGTCGCTCAAACCATTGCTAGGTATTGCTATGCTCTAAAAGTAATCGCACAAAACATTAATCAGTCTACCGCATTTATGGCATACCATGCACATGTACAGTCCCGTATAAAGTATGGAATAATTTTCTGGGGTAACTCAAGTGATGCCAACAGAATATTTACTTTGCAAAAAAGGTGTATTAGAAATATTCTAAACATGAATCAGATGGAGAGCTGTAATCAAATTTTTATAGATAAAAACATACTTACCTTACCAAGCTTGTATATATATGAGGTTATTATTTTTGTATATCAAAACATTACACTCTTTGAAAACTGCAACAGAAACATCACAGTCAGTGGCGGTTGGTGATATTTCAGTTAGCCATATCTTGAAAACGACGCATGGGACCTACTTCACTTTTTAGGTGATGACTATACACCTCTTACAGAAAGGATTTATAGTGAAAAAACCGTCAACAAAGTTTGTGAAAAAATTTTCAAAAACCTGGAGCACTGCCTGGGATCTCAGTAACGCTCTGTGGAATATTTGCAGTAAATTTGTTTTTCATAATCTAGAAACAAATATAAGGAGAGGTTTTTCGATTTGTTGAAAAATGCTGATTCTTTTTTTCCTGGTGTTATATGTATGTACTTCTTTACGCAATAGAAATTTCATTTTATTATTTTGTACATATAACAGACACTGCAAGATGTAAGTACACGGTACATTAAGTATATTCATCTTTATAAATTCGGTCTTACAATCGTCTCTATAGCCTAGTCCTGCCATAATTCTAACTGCCTTTCTCTGTGCTGAGAACACATGTGCACTAGAAGGGGCATGGCTCCAAATTAAGATGCCATAAGATATTATTGAGTGAATAAAACTATGGTATACTATTATCAAAATATTCTGTGATACTTTTCCAGCCAAATTTCTAAGTAAATATATATGTTTCGAAATTTTTTTACAAATATAATCAGTGTGTTTGTCCCATGATAACTTTGGGTCAAGAAATACACCGAGAAATTTTACAGTTGACGAATTAACAATTTTATCCAACGACATCCAAACGACATCCAAAATTTCTAAATATCATGGTCTCACTTTTAGATAAATTTTATTAAAAAGTTTATTAGAATTAAACCAGTCTTATGATCGATTGTATGTGAGGTAATTCGTTTAACAATTGATCAGGACAATTATTCTTTGTCATTATAGTTGTATCGTCCGCAAACAAAATACTCAGTGTATCATCTTTGTTCAACATGTTAGGAAGATCGTTGATATATATTAAAAAAAGCGTAGGACCTAATATAGAGTCTTGTGGAACACCATGCTTAATCGTTTCCTTGGTGGATGTTAAATTGTTATAATGTACAAATTGGATAAGATCTTTTAAATACGATGACAATAAGCTTATAGCGTTAGTTGAAAATCCGTAGCTTCTTAGTTTTTGTATTAAAATATTATGAGACACACAATCGAAGGCTTTTGTAAGATCTAAAGACTGAGAACATACATACTCTCCATTTTCGAAACCCAAATTTATAGCTGTTATTAATTCGTCAATTGCCAGTGTTGTTGATAAACCGTTCCGAAAGCCATACTGTTTAGAATGAAATAATTTAAAATCTTCAAAGTAACTTGTAATTTATATCTTGAGAAGACTTTCGTACACTTTCCCGATGTAAGGTATCACAGATATAGGTCTATGATTGGATGGGTCATTTATGTCGTTTTTTATACACAGGCGTAAGTTTAGATATCTTTAGAGAGTCCGGAAATATACCTGACTTAATACTTATGTTAATTAATGTGTCAATGGTATTAGTATGTCATTCAAAATGGCTTTAAGTATATGTGTATTTATATAGTAAACATCATAACATACTTTGTTTTTAAGGTTAGTTACTATATCAGCTACCTCCCACGGTGATACCACAGTAAAATTAAACACTCTAGAATCATTTCTTTTATCTAAGTACTGTTCGAAATCTGCTGTGTTAATTGATGATGTATTGATAATAATCTTATCAACAATATTAATAAAGTATGTGTTAAATTCATTTGGAGAAATCGCTGATATGGATGAGACTGGCTTTGTCTTAAAGTTATTAATTATATTCCATACTGCCTTTTGGGGGTTATTATGACTGATAATGAAGTTATCATAGGACTTTTCTTAGCTTCATTAATTTTATTTCGATACATATATCTGTAATTCTTATACATTAATCTATTGACATCAGTTGGATTTTTTTTTTATAAAAGTCATGCAGAAAATAAAGGCGTTCTCGCATCAGTTTCAGCTCATCAGTAAACCAATTTAATGGTCTTTTTTTAAAATGACCCTTGGTTTTCGTTACTACAGTGCAGTTGTATTTTTCTAGAGCTTGTAATATTATTTCCAAAAAATCTGTCAAAACGATCATTTACATGTAGTAAATGATTATGGATTAAGTTCCAGTTTACTTGTTTTAAGATGAGTGCTTACTGATGCAAGGTTTTCTGAATTTAAACGGCGGTAAGTAACATTTTGAATATATTGTTTTGGAATATTAGTTTTAGCATAGAGGATAATACCATAGTGATCTGAGATTTTGGTATCAATAGATGATATATCTGTGTGACTTAGATTTATGTTTGTAAATATAGTATCAAGACAATGCCTATTTCTTGTATATTCTCTAAAACCTATATTGAGACCAAAAGTTACAAATATGTTCTGTAATAGGTTAGCTCTTTTATCACTATCATCTTGAAATTGTATATTAAAATCGCATGTAAGCTAGTAACCACCCCTAAGTTATGATGTGGTTCTCATGCCTCCTGAAGAAAATACGAGCATGTCAAATTCCACCGACCGCCACTGCATGCATAGTTACATATATTTCTATTGAAAACCTTTAACACAATCAATATTACTCATCTGTACTCTTATTTTACACTCATTTAAACGCTTCACCTTCGTGTTTTCAAAATTTACTTACTGCTAGTAAACAGTTACTGCTAGTAAACAAAGACAGAGATGTCGCTCAGGTTTTCCCTCTCTTTCTCCTAGAGTTGTCAACGCGCAGCTCAGACAGCCAGTCCATTCTTAATGTCGATGGTCAAGAATGATATACTTCCTCTTTGTATGTCTACAGTCAGAGAAAGACAAAACATATTGGAGTAGTGTATAACCTTTTGTAATTCTTTGTATTTATATTTTTATTCAATGACGTCATCAGCTTCGATCGCGCATATTTTCTTGTTAAGACCGCTTTATAGTTTAGGTACATACAAAACAGCTTTACAGAAAAATTGCGGTAATTTTTTTGCGCGCACGCGTATTTGTGTTTATTTGTTACGAAATTGTCCAAACCGACATAAATAAGCGTGCGCGCAATTTTTATTGCCGGCAATAAAAATTGCGAACTGTAAAGCAGCCTTTACAGATCGCCCGGTTAAGTTAAAACATTATTCGCCTGCTCTAAATATCTCTTATTGGCGTTTTGGGTTCCTTTTAGGTTAACGTCTTCGTTTTGGCGAAGGTAAAACTGTTACCGATATGAACAAGAGGACGATAATCCCTTGGGTCTGAACCTAGGTCTGAACCTAAGGCTATTTAAATAAAAAAACAGAGGCTGTCTCGCAAACAAAAAACCTTGTTTTATTTTCTCTTCATGGTGCAGCACCTGCCTATTCACAACTAAACTGCTGGCCACTCGAACTTACACATAGAGAGTTTTAGGCAAAATTTAAAGTTCAATATTTTTAACAGGAATGCAAATTTTTCAAAGCGGCTTGCAAATTTTAAGAGCTAGTTTTTTTTCGGATTAAGCTGCATGACGTATATTTATCGTAGGACCATAGGTTTATTATATACGGGGTGATCAATGAAGTCATGCAAAAAATCAAAAAGTTTGTATGAGTGAAATTTCCGCAAAAAAATTTTTTTTGGTCGTTGCAATATGGTTCGTTACTAAGGTAACATCAATATCTCTAGACGTTTTTGTCAGTTTTTGGATTAAGGCCCTTAGGCTTTGTACACACTACTCAACATAAAATTTGGGTAGCAAAATTTTTAAAATGCTATAAATTCACATTGGATTGACGGTTCTTGATGATTTTTACGGATTTGTAATCTTTATTTCACGTAGATTTTTCTCTGGTCTAAGCATTTTATTTGAGGGTTGAAATTTACACATTATACCGGGTCGATAATATACAAAAACGTAGCGACACGTAGAACACGTTTATTATTTTCCTCCAAATATCGCTGATTTGGACTTCTCCAAACTAACATTCGGCCATCGGAGTGAAACAAATTAAATCTTGTTTCTTCAGTAAATAAACAATGGCTCCACTCTGCATTACCCCAATGCGCATGCCGATTTGCCCATGCCCGCCTATTCGCTCTATGGTGCACACATTTTGCTCTGCGACGGGCTCTATAATTTAAAATGTTTGCCATTATTTAAGTTTTTGTAAAAATAAATTCTCACCTCAAGTTGTTTTTATTTAATGTTCTTCTCACTGTTCTGTCCGAAACTCTCACTCCAGTTTGTTGTCTTAAAGAGTCATTTAGTTTTCTAGAGTTCTTTGTTCTATTCTGCATAGTTTCTCTCATTAAAATTCTTTCGGTTCTTTGGTTTATTTTTTTTGTATGTCCACCCCCATGCCCATAATTATGATCACCAGTAGTTTCGACGCGGCGCTTCAAATTATAAATTGTCTTTCGGCTGACATTGTAAATGTGCGCAATTTGGTCTTTTGACATTCCTTCGTTAAGAAGTCGAATGCAATTTTCCCTTTCTGCCGTGGTTAAACGCCTCATATTAATTAAAATTTACAAAATTATAACATTGAAATGTGTCAGATTATTTCTAGAATAATGTTAACAGTTTTTAATTCCATAGCAACAAATTTGTTTTTCCAATGCCTACTTTGAAATTGACGCGTCGCGTAGAAATTACACCCGATCATAATTATGGGCATGGGGGTGGACAAAGAACTCTGTAAAACTGAATGATTCTTTGAGACAACAAACTGGGGTGTGAGTTTCGGACAGAACAGTGAGAAGAAAGTTAAATAAAAACAACTTGAGGTGAGAATTTATTTTTTACAAAAAAACTTAAATAATGCCAAACCTTAGAGCGCGTCGTACACTACGTTTTTGTTTATTAGCGACCCGGTATAATGTGTAAATTTCAACCCTCAAATAAAATGCTTAGACCAGAGAAAATCTACGTGAAATAAAGATTCCAAATCCGCAAAAATCATCAAGAACCGTCAATCCAATGTCAAGTTATAGCATTTTAAAAATTTTGCTACCCAAATTTTATGTTGAGTAGTGTGTACAAAGCCTAAGGGCCTTAATCCAAAAACTGACAAAAACGTCTAGAGATATTGATGTTACCTTAGTAACGAACCATATTGCAACTACCAAAAAATTTTTTTGCGTAAATTTCACTCGTACAAACTTTGATTTTTTGCATGACCTCATTGATCACCCCGTATATAATAAACCTATGGTCCTACGATAAATATACGACATGCAGCTTAATCCGAAAAAAACTAGCTCCTAAAATTTGCAAGCCGCGTTCAAATATTTGCATTCCTGTTAAAAATATTTAACTTTAAATTTTGCCTAAAAGTCTCTATGTGTAAGTTCGAGTGGCCAGCACTTTAGAAGTTTTCGCTTTTCGAAGAGACGACCAGAAAGCGATAAAAAAAAAAATAAAAAAAGGCAATGCGGACGCATTTC
>JAPWTK010001504.1:0-31173 GCA_029963805.1 Aromia moschata
GACAAACGAGTAAATCAACACTTTTACAAGAGGTTCTTGAAAAAACTCGAAAAAAAGCGTCGTAGTGGCAATTGCTTATCAAGAACAACTGGATGTTACATCATAAAAATGCGCCTTGTCACCTGTAATTTCAGTTAACAGGTTTAGTCAGTATTTAAAAACATGCTTGTGACTCCTGAGCCTTCCTACGTTCCTTAACTGGAGTCCTTGTACTTTTTCTTTTCCAAGTTTTGAAAAAATCACCTCAAGTGACGTCTTTTTGGGACCTTAGAAAAACCACCTCGTATTACAAAATAAAATATTATCATCCAATGTTTTAGAAAGCATTGATTACATCATACAATAATACTTTTTTAGGTACATTCACATAAAAACCGTTCCTCAATATCTATTTTAGATTTGCAAATTTTGTATTTATATCCAACATGTGATAAGCTAACATTAAAACGGCTTAGAAAAGGTATTCAAAGGCATGATGCTGCACAGCTATCTACACAAAAGCAATTATATTTACAAAAAAGAAACGATAAGGCAACACTACAAACAAAGGACCTGCAGCGACACAAGCTACTATTACTGAATGAAAGGGGTTGCCGTAGCAGAAATACTTCATAATTTCTCCACTAATTTATGACAATAAAAAAAAAAGCAAAAAAACCCGGAAAAAGGAATTAATAAACTCTTCAGCAGCGTAGCATATTTAAAAATAAATTTCAACAGTTTATAAATTAGGCGTCGCTTCAAGTCCGTACATTCGGAACAACGAAGGAAATTAAAATGCACCGACGCCGAATGGCGGCTGCGATCCTCCTCCGAATATAATCCAATCATTCATACATTAATTATAAGAGTCAGTTCTGACCGACCTCCGGCGAAAGAAGATTTGTGTAGCGGAGTTGTAAAAATGCGGACAAGGGAGAGACGTGCGCGAGTTTTCCTCATTCCCGAACTAACTTACATGTAATCCTCGGGTGTGCTCTCGGTTTCTGTCGATGTTCCAGAGTAATTGTAGTGTGTCCTCCTACCCGCATTCATAAGATTTTAGAACGCCGTCGGATTTGCTGGATGGCGGAGAACTCTCAGAAGCTATATCTTCACACGAAATTTAATGTCGCTCAGACGTTTCCGAATTCCGAAACTGCCATGTTAAATGGATGTTCCATAAATATAAAGCACTTGTAGTTTGTAACAAAAAGTCATCATAGACATTTCAGGTGTACACTTATATTGACGGATTTAACTGATATGATAACCCAATAAAAATCTAATTTCTTCGTTCACAAACTCACTATATAGGGTGTCCGGTAAGTATAAGGCAAATTGTGTTAGAAACTAACGAGAGACTAACTAATAACCCCTTCATCCAGGCAGGCATATGGCTAGTTGACACCGCAAGCCAAGGAGGCTACAGCGTTAAAGGCATTTCAAACTTGTAGCTGCATTGATTACAGACCTAAACCAAGTATGAGGCAATAAAGTAGGTAAAAGTAACAATAGGTTCATCATATATTTTTTCTCGTACGGTACTCTCCTACTGAGATATTAAAACTGAAACGAGTACAGATTCTATTTTCTAGAAAGATCTTTTATTCGTCTCTGTAGACTTTTGGGCATTCTCTGTGTATTATAAAAACTCATAAATAGAGATCACGAAAATAGAGGCTCATTACAAGGTCGCACTAGCCCGTACGGTTACCAACGTATTATAAACAGTTGTGTTACTTACAAATACTTACAAGTACCAAAATTTTTAATAAAGTTTAAGGAAGTTGATAGGTGGAAAACAATTCCCAAATAAACCCGACCAACTAACTTTAACCAAATACTGTAAACTAGTGTAAACTGTTCGGTAGTAGCGAAGATGATTTAAATACAAATATATAATATACATACACCTACGTAGTATATCTAATATGGGCAGTAATCAAGTTTTAGACTGAAAATTCATCGAACAGTTCTCGGGTTATTGGTAAAATTTGTAAAATTCTGAAGTGCACTAACAAATAAATTTAATAGCAATTCAATTTGAAAAATGATGAGTCACCCCAAAACATATGTTAACCTGAAGGACTTTAGATATAAATTCAAAGTGAATCTAGATTGAAGAAACCTCGCCCATATGGCCATTAATCTATTTGAAAGTGAATCTTTTATTAGTCCTTCGTGAGTTGTTGAAAAATTCGTCAGAGACATTAATCTAATCAGAAATTAGGCCCATTTTTTCCTATAAAAATATTTTCGAATATTGGACATTATTCATATTTTATTTTCAATCGTTATGTTTCATATTCGGATTAAGATAGTTTGTAGGTGAATGCGAATGTGTTCCAATTCCAATATGGCTCAAAACGGATAAGTTTTTTTTTTTTTTTTTTAGTTAAAATATCAAACACCTCAAAAACCGTTCATTTGGCCTAAACTGATGAAGGGTTCCTTTTACTTTGTAGAATGTCCAAAGAATCCAAACCAATGCTGATTTTGCAATTTTTTTTGGTTTTGCCATTTTTGTTGTACTGAAAATTCTGAATTAGCTTCAAGGATGAGCATCAGTATTTTTTTTTTGCTGTAATTTATCAAGTAAATATAAGTACCGTTTAATTTGTTTTTGGATGGTGATTGCGTCATTGCATAATTGTTCACGTGTAATTTATTTAACATATTTGAAAGATGGTCAGTTCACAATTTACTTTTACAAATGGCCACTTTTAGAAATTCTGATATTTCGGTATTTCATAAAGGAACATGAGATTCACATCATACTATAGGGAACGTTATTATTAAATTAAAAGGAATTTCAAACAAAGCTCGGGGATTTTTTTCAAAAAACACCTACTTCCAAAAAAACGTTGGAAAAACTAAATTTACGTAATGTTCTTTATAACATTACGTATATACCATAAAATGAATATAAACATACCATAACCATAAAATGAATATAAACAATCTTTATCCTTGTATTTTTTTTCAAAATATTTTTTTTTTTAGTCACGTACTTTTGATTTTTTATTTCACGCCACGTTTCTGAAATTTTTAAGCACGCTTTTCTTCATTTGTTGAGTATGCAATATAAACTTGTTGAGTAGCACACCGTTTCCGGAGCATTCAGAGGAGAATTTTTTGTTTTTAAATATTTTTTTCAGTTCAGGAAAAAAATTCGTCAATGCGCCCGAATGCGCCCGAATTTTCTATTTATATGCGGAGAAGTTTCGAAAAAAAAATCTTCAATGGGCCTACATCCCTAAGTGCATAATATATAATTCTCACAATTTCATCATGAGAACCTCAACACCGGAAAAAACCTCGTTTTGGGGTTGGAATGACAAATAATTTTTTACTCAGATAGAACACATTTTTATGAACAAAATTGAGAGGACATTTTTCATCAGAATTCTACGTAAAATATGACTGTAATTTTTCCGTTTTCAAATTTTAAATTTTCAAGAATGATGTCCGCCATATTGAATCCGCCATCTTGGATTTCAGACTTTCTTCACCAGGAATAACTAAAAATGTTACTAAAACATGAAATGACATCCGGCCGCCATTTTGAATCCGCCATCATTGAAAATTGAAAATTTTGTCAAATATATTCTGAAGTATTGTTATGATTGTGAAAAATGACTGTGGAGCAAGAAAAAACTCACATTAACATTATTTTCTCGTTAATACTAGAGAAAAATTCATATTTCATGAGATTTTATGCAATATCCGCCATTTTGAAAAGATTAGAGTCAGTTGAGGTCGGCAAAAAAAAATCCTATCATCAACTCCAACTATTGCCTCCACCTCCCTCCACAATCCGGAATAGGTTAGAGTACTTTTTGCATTAAAAAAAAATTATATAAAAAAATAATCCCCAAATTTTCAGTACTTTTCTCCATAAAGTCAGCAATACTTTATTTCTAGAGCATTTAATCACAATTCTGACACCGAAAATCGAAAGATCAAATCCGAAAACATTAGGATAAGTGGTTTTTATTGAGTGAATTCATTAATTTCCCTTCGAGATTGACGCTCCAAAAAGGACGAAGAATTGTGTCCGTTTGGGCGTTAATGGGTTAAAAGCACACCTCATATTCCAGCCAGTTGCCGTTCCGCCGCAGCGTAGAAAATACAGCTTATGCATATTTTCATCGTAAATAAAAATGAATTCGGTGCAAAGTTTAATATCAGAATCATTCTGTAGCCGATCTTTTCAAAGTGATTAGAAATTGTTTGATATAAAATACCGTGTCCATGTTATAATCCTTTAGGGAAAAATATAATTCTCCTATTTATAAAAATTTAGTGGGTTAGTGCTGGTTGGGATAAAAAATATAGTGAACTATTCGGTCAATATGTTTGTCAATCGTGCAAAAACCGATTTGTACAAGGTCAATCTAATTGTTAAAAGAAAATCGTCAGATTCATGTAATTCGAATAGTAAAGTTTCGTCGGAAAATTACAGTGACTCTAATGACAATGTGAATATCGATCCAAACTCTGAAGATAATGTAAATACCGATAAGAATTTCATTTGTGATTCTGTCGATGGATCATAGGAAATCAGTGATATTAATCAAGTGCTTGAAAGGTTTGGTTGAACCTCCAGTGAAAGTTCGGCTTCTCACTAAAGCGTCAAACAGTAAAAAAAAAAATAGCAACTCACTTGAACAGTATCACAAAAAACTTACGGTAAACTTGCTCAAAATTCTCAAAATAGTGTTATCTGTCCTGAAGAAAAGAACAGTCAAGACTTATTGAAATTATTCAACCGTCAAAAAAATCGTGCAGACAAAATTTACGTTCTTTCTTTGACTTGGACGTCCAAAAGAATTCGTGAATTTTTCAACGTATCTCGTCGTATGGCCTCTTGCAAAAAAACTTCGACAAAATAAAGAAATTGGATCCCGACCCGAAAAGAAAATAGGACGCCCTTTGAACCCAAAGATGTTAAAAAGCAGTTAAAAACAATTTTCAAAGCGCATTGAACGGAGCGCGCGCACTCGAAGAAAAAAAATGCTTGTAAACAAATTACATCGAACTACCAACTTTTTTCGATAATTTTAATGTTTAATATACCCAAAGTTTGTTAATTTTAAATTTATTTAATAAAGATTTCTTTTCATGCAAAATAAATTATTTTTTAAAAAGAAAACATTAACGTTATTTAGTTACGTTTTATAAAAAAATAATCATTAACTTGATCTGAGATTATTAAGAGTAAAAACAATTTTCCTAAAGTACTGCAGTAAAACTCAATTATTTTTTAAAAATTAACAAATCAATATTTTGCAATAATATTTACACAGAGTACTGGTCTCTGCATAAACTTTAATTATGTTTATTATTATTCCAAAATTGTGACCCGTGGTAAATTCAGGGTCCATGAGAAAGCCTTACCCATATTTTATTATAGTAATTACAATTTCACCAATTTTACCCAAAATTAATAGAGCAACAAAATATGAGTAATCCTTAGCACATTATCTGATAATGTGAAATTTATTTATGTGAGGTATAAATTGTATTTTAAAGTTTCATTGTATTTTAAAGTTTAATCAACAAAATAATTTTTATGATGTATGATATAAAGTTAAGAGACACCCTGTATGTTGTAGCTTGATACATTTTATTACTGTATAAATCTCAGGACAAACGGTGAACTTCGTACTGAATATGACAATAATTAAGCTGCATATGCCATTAAAATGATACATATGATTTTACATTATTTATTGTTGGCATGTTCCGAGATTTATTACGACGGAGTATGTTAACATGTGAAACTTGGATTAATTGAAACGGAATGGAAGTACATATACATTAAAATTAAGTAAAGTAACAGTAATAAATAAAAAGAATATTATATTTGGCCTTTGATGTTTCTGCAACAATAAATTTTAGTTACAAGTTCAGAACTCGGCTTAGAATGAAGGAAAATATTAATTGCAATTACTGATACATTTTAGTTATGTAGTATGAAACTAAGATAATACAAAAGGGAACAAATAACAGTTTCATATTTATGATGAAAAATCGCTGCATAAGGAATTACCACTTCCACATCTAAGTTTTCCACATTTAATTAGGCTAAATATCTAAATGAGTTGTATTAATACTTTGGTTATTTGTCTAAAATTAATTATGAAGGAAATTTACACAATAGTTCAGTTAATTGAACGATCTTCCTGTAATTCATCAAATCAAATATGTATATTAATATGTAATAAAATAATGTCCATGTAAAACTAGTAATATTACATGAATATGCTCTCCTCTTGGTAGTGCCAAGATGCACTCCCTCCATCCAATTTTTTCAAAATTGTTAAACACAATATTGTTATTAATAGGCTTCAGAATGTTTGCATGCCCGCGTGTAAAGCTCCTTAAGAGTCTTCCGCGTTCCCGCGACGACAGGAATGGACACAGCGTATTACTGCGCATACACGGACTCTGGGGAGTGTTAGGGAAGTGGTCAATGCCATATGTAGCACGGGAATGAAATACATGCATATATAATGCACAAGGCGCTTAAAAATACGGTTTATACTTTCATTATCATAGAGTTATATAGTGCCAAACCCGCGCTCTGCCGGATAAAAGGAAACATGTCCGACCCTAGCTATCAAAAAGTGGATAAGCCACAATTTAAAAACCCTCCCCAACCTACTAATAATATGCGTAATTTTGAATACCTAGGGGTTTTAGAAAGTGTTGGCTATTTGGATGTTAGCAAATGAATCTTATACGAGCGTATGACAAGACTGAATAAAATTTTAATAAATAACAAGAATATTATTAAATATTTTGTAGTGGACCTTTTCCCCCCACAAATAGTGTGTTCACTTTGTTAGTCCTTTTCCAGCCGATGTTGCTTTTAAGGGGGAAGATTAACGTGTGTGCAATATGTGAAACATTACAATCGTATGTTATGTGCTACTACACTCACAGACTCAATTAAGTTAATTAAGTACTTGTGTCTCAAATTTAAAGTACGTATCTTGGATCGTTTGTGAATCACCTACAGACAACGAGAAAGTGGATTAACACGTTCGTGACATCGTACGTCACCGGTGGTACACGCTGGTCTTCCGCTGTAGACGTACGTGGCCACCGGTGGTACACGTCCGTTTGAGAATATATGTACGATACAATCAAGACGGGCTGTTCGGGAGTCGCTTATATTACCATACGGCTGTAGGTAGGGTTGTGTACCTCACCCGTGGTGCACGTTTTTGCAGACATAAGAATGGGTTTTCGGAGATTTAAAGTTACAATAAATTAATAGATATCAAAATAGAGTTCTTTAATACATAATTCTGGAGAATACTCAAAATAAACATCTTAGCAATAACTAAACATCACACTTCTTACATAATGTGTGAAAAGAACATTAACCTATGTATATATATTTATACTCAGAATAACGCGAAATAAGATGAAAATAAAAACCAAATAGAACGCAAAAATAAACAATTCAGTAAGAACTAAACAACATGTTTTACATGAAATAAAAGTAATATTTGCTTAGGCAATAGAGAAAACAAAGGATAATAATAGTAACTTCAGTGTTTTTTTTTACATTCAACCTCGTGACCACCGGTGGTACATGCGGCTGTGAGTAACAAATATTACGAACAGCCGTCGTGCATCACCGGAGGTACATTTTTAGAAGGGGCGGGGAAATGTAAGAAAATCACTCAACGTTGCCTAGAAACATTTATTTTGCACAGAAAAATATAAAAAGTCCACCAAATTGCGAAAATAAAATGACGGCCCAACAGAAGGTTGTCAAATATAGGCTACGTCGCGAACGTGTTAACCTCATTAATGCCCCCACTCCCTAACAATTAAGCACAAAATCTAACTAGTTCCACTCTTCGTCATGATACTAGACTGTTCCGAATTTCAAGTTAATGTCTTAACGCATTCTTGAGATATCGTGTTCACAAAGAAGGTTAACATATAAACAGACATATCTACAACAGACAGAAAATGTCTCTTAAACAATTAAACACTTAAACCATTTTTCGACTAAATTTAAAATTGAGTTTCGATTTTAAACCTATTAAATTTTTAGACAATAAACTTTTCAAAAAGGTTTCATTTTCATCAATATTTATCCACTACAGTGAATATGTGAGTATTAAATTAATGTAACATAGATGTAATTTTCACATTAAATCTGGAACTTTGGTATTAATAAGTAGGCATTCATAATTTATACAGACAAGATTAAATAATTGAATAATTATAAATTTTAACAAATTCTTTTAGCTTTATTTTACTTTTTTTAAATAAACTATTAGATAGTTTGTAATTCTGACAATTCTATAATAAATAAATAATTTATTGTTCAGTACCGTATTAACAGGTACACTCACATACATACGAGGTGTGGCTATTAAATAACCGAACTGATGCTGCTACCAGCGCGCTGCGAGCGTGTCGCGACAAGTTTGAACACAACTGTGTCTGGTGATACTTTCCCAACCCTTAGCTCACTGTTTATCCCGCACCCAAGCTTTTGAATGGTTTAAACGGTTTAAAGAGGGCGGGAAACGTCCAAGACGATTCGCCCCCGGACGGCCCTCAACGTC
Source organism: Aromia moschata (assembly GCA_029963805.1). NCBI lineage: Eukaryota > Metazoa > Arthropoda > Insecta > Coleoptera > Cerambycidae > Aromia > Aromia moschata. The sequence goes on from JAPWTK010001504.1 coordinate 8,583, forward strand.
AAAAACGGACAAACATTGAAAACCTGTTAAATTCGTCCGCGAAGATCGTCTTCTAAGCATTCGAGCGCTTGCTGAAATAACACGGAATCGACAAAAATGTGTTCGCCAGATTTTGCATAAATCGTTCAACATGCGCAAGGTTTGCGCAAAAAACGGTGCCACAACTCCTCACTCCTGAGCAAAAGGAATTAAGACTGAACAATTGCGTTGACATTCTAAACAACATTGACCCTGATCCAGGCTTGTTAGACACGGTGAAACTGAAGGGGACAATATTCGAAAGTGTGGAAGCGGTTAAAGTAAAGCGACAGAGGTTCTGAACCAGCTGCCAGAAGCGGACTTCCAGCACTGTTTTCAACAATGGAAAAGTCGTATGGAGCGGTGTAGGGATCGCCAAGGCGAAAAAGTTGCTACTGTAATTGGTGACGACTAAAAAGTGTTATGACAGCAGTTCGGTTTTTTAGTAACTACACCTCTTATGTACCTACAAATAAAAAAGTAGGCTGCTGAAACTTGACTCGCCTTCTCACAACCTCATTTTTGAACAAACATTAACATCACATGGGTCACTTTATTATAGCCTATTATAACATAAACGAAAATATGATATTATAGTAATGAATATGTTTATACATAGAAGATAACCGAGTTCCTGGAGTAATGAATGCCAACCGTAGTGATTAATATCGATTTAGACAAGCATAATGTACATATATGTTCATAGTGTATAGTATATTTTCCACATTTTCACCCAAAATAAAACTATGTTACCAATTGTTATTCACCTACAAACGTTATGGTTTCATGATTCATTTAGGATTTATCTGAACGAATATTGAATGACGTCTATGGATATACATATATCCATAGACGCCATTCAATATTCTCTCTCAGCGCTCTTTGCGTGTACAGCGAACATCCGAAAAAAGGAATGGCACACATTTGGAGTCGTAATCTAGTCTTTTACCTTTCTTAATCCCCCGGGTCGTGGGCAAGCTCTTAAACGTACAAAAGTCCAAATAAATCCCGCCGATCCATCGTGTGTACCTTTTCAATTAGGACACAAAACTACAGCACGTGGTTGTTGTAAATATACCTGCACGCATCAGAAGAGGCCCACGCAGAGTCGGACCCGGGTTGAGTGCGTTTGTCAGGCAAGTTGCGTATTAAATAAAGTTGAGGTAGTCGTAAGAGTAATGTCAGACATACGGTTTATGAGAGATGCTTTTTTTTAAATTTCGAAATTAGAACAATACAGTATTTCATTGCCAACGATTTACACCGAAAATTTTACACCAGTCTCAGGACTCAGAAACTACACCAAAGCGGTGAATACTCCCATAATACAAAATCAAGTACAAATAACATTAACGCAAATAAAATAATATGCAAATATAAATTATTAACTACTTATAATGAAGGCATTTTCAAAAAAACGAAGCTCATTCGATCTAACTTCGCTTGAGGCGCTTCAAAGTCGATAGCTCATATAGTCGACTGGGTCTGGCCCACGGCTGTCCATGAAGATGAATAGAAAATTAACGATTTTTCAATATCAATAAAGAAACATTTCGAGGTGTCCCCCTCCGATTTCGATTAAACTCGACAAAAGGACATTAAAGGAATAAAATGGAGGGTGAAATTTCAGAATATTTGGAAACCTGTGGACCCAAAAATCTTAAATAGCAAAAATACTTCCTTCATTTTTATTAAATATAGGTTTAAATCTTGCTAACCACAATTTATAAACGATTAAATATGTTTCGTTGACAAAATTTTAGCTTACTAATAAAATAATATTTAAAGAGTGATATTTCTTACTACATATATGTTTGGCTCGTTTTTTATTGACAGCAGTATTTCTTACAAACCACCGTTACAAAAGTACAACTCACATACAAAACTATACAATATACTAAAATTACTGGTGTAATAAATCCAGTTTTGGTAGTAGGGTAGAATGCCCAATTGTTGGCACTTTAAGCCTGAAGTTTCACTTTTTTATAATAGTATCACTTTTTTTATTAAATATGATAAAGTATAAATATCAATAGGTCAAAATGTATTTGATATAAAATAATTACCGTTTTTTATGCCTACAAATCGTCAAAAATTAGTAAAAACCCATACATTTTCATTATCTTCATAAAACCCAGTTGTTGGCACCTCATTTATTGTTGGCAACCTAATTGTTGACATGGGGGACAATTAAGGGGTTGATAATAAAATAAACAAAAAAGCAGGTACCTATTTTTATTTGTTACTTTTTTTATTATTAAATCACAATTGAAAGATAATACACGATTTACATATGAAAAAATTCTTTGAATAACCCTTTTTTTCTAAACAAAGAGCGTGGTATGTTCTGTTGCATTTCTGACACCTAATTCCCTAAACACCTAATTACAGAAAGTTATAGTCCGTGTACAAATAAAACACAAACCTTGGTAAACAGTTCACTTCTGAAACTTATGTCAGCTTAACAGGTGAACTATTACCTTCAACTTCGCTATTTGTATTTGTCCCATTAATAAAAGTTTTTACTATGTCATATTCATTCTCGTTTATGTCTGTTTCTAATCTTTTCTTGTATTTATTTCCATGGAACATTCTCGTTTGTCTGACAATTAGATATTTTCACTTCTAATATAGCCTTTTATCTTGTTTTTGTTTCTTTGACGAACTTCTTGTACCTTTGCTTTTGCTAGTTATTTTTCTTCTGTGCGTCTTGCTCTCTTCCAACTTATGTTCCTCTCTTTTTTCTCTTTTTTGTCACTTCTTTTTCTTCAAGACTGTCTCATACGCTGATGAAACTAAGACAAATTGAATGATGTTCTTTTCGTATTTCGGTTACCTTTCCTTTCAGGAGTTTTTGGTTTTTGAATGAAGTACAACATACTTTTCATTTCTTTTTCTCTCCTCCTCAAAATCCTTTTGTTTAGACTGAGGTGGTAGTGCAACTGAGGTTTTTTCTTGCTTCTTTTAATGTAACGTTTTGGACTATGTTTATTTTTTCAGTGCTTCTTCACTCTATCGCTTTTTGGAATTTTCTTTGGAAGTATTTGTTGGCATCTAGAGAAAATAGGAAGTAGGGTACTTTGAAAGTGTTTTTACTGTAAAAAAGTTATTCCTTTCCAAGTTTAAAAAAACTTGGGAAGGTGTAACTTACCTGGATGATAAAAATAATAAAACGTATAATTTGTATTGATAATTGTATTTAATTCAGAAATCATAGAGTAAACTGTTTAGTTGTTTTCTAAATAACAGAGTCTGATATTTTTGTGTTCATTGCAATGATTTTTGTGTGAAAATTGATGTGTGCCAACAGTTAGTCATCTTATTTACTTGAATAAATCTTGTTGGCATACGGGCCAATTATTGGAAATTAACGTTTTCATCATACCAATAATTGGCACCCCTAAAAAACCTCACATTTGCACAATCTTGTATTTAACCTCTGAATAATACTTAATACAAACTTAATTTTAATTAAAGAAACGTTAAATTGCACACTTCTTGTGGCACCGACACAAATGTATTACAATTTCGTTGCCATCTTGGGCCTCGCACTTGAACATTATATATATATATATACCGTAACGTGGAATTGTCTGTATCTTTTTTTAACAAAACATACTCAATACTTTGGTGGAATATTTAAAAAATTGAACAAAACCTACTAAGGTGCCAATCATTGGTCAGATGTCAACAATTGGTTTTACCCTAGGTACCAGACAATTTAGTTATTAAATTTTCTAAATTTTTTTCTCCTAATGGTTTTCGAGATATTCTAAAAAACCGAGTTTAAGCCCTGTCGAGTCTAATCGAAATTGAAGGTAAACACGAAATGTTTCCTTGTAAATATAACAGTAAACAATATTAACCCCGTTCCAAATTAATTGTCACTTTTGTCGTACTTACGTTGTCCCAAAATAATTGTCATCTACTTGATAATGAAATAAATTTTGGTTTAAACTAATTATTATGTTTAATAAATCTTGTGTAACTTTAATTATTGCATTTTTTAAAAGCCATTGTAACATTTTTAGTTCTGGGCTATTTTGGGCTATTCAGTCTTTTTTTGTGAATGCTATTATAAATAGCCGGATGATTTCATTAGATTTAATAATTAGTATTAGTATAAATGAGTAAGAGTTTCTCTCAACAACTGTCCAGATTCCATTTATTCATATCCCTGGATTTATTATTTGGTTTAATATTACTAAATAACTTTTAAATTTTTCACTGATATTTTTTTAAATCTTGTTTTGTTGAGTTTTAATTCAGAATACTAGAGTTTAATGCATCAATATATCGAACGGAGCAAGCATTTTACGGGGCCAAAGAAAATTAAGTTTACTGTAAAAAAGGGGGTCAATCATTGTGGACTATTTTTTATATTGAAGTACAATTATTTAATTACAACATATATAAACATCAGACCTTAATATTAATAAATGAGGTCGTAACGATTCTTTGAAAAAAATTCTCGGCTCCTGTTGGATGTAGGGCAACATTTTTTTTTTTTTTTTTTTTTTCATGAAAAAAATGTCGGTTTTCAAATATCAAATCTCTTGCCTTTTTTCATAATGCCATTCCAATTAAATATCAACAATTCGAAGAAAAAACTACCTACATTTTTTCGACCCGAAAAAAAAATTTTCGGTACTTAGATTTTTCGGACTTTTTCGGATTATTTTGCAATACGCGCACAATTTGCACAGGAAAATACAACTCTTAGAGACAATTTTAAGCCCAAGGTGGGTCACGTAACTTCATTACTGTATGATTTATTGAAACTTGAAAAAAATATATTTTTTTCTAAAACTTCAATTTTTGCAAAAACTATCAAATATTTTGCAATTTTACAAAAATTCACTTATTATACCTACTTGCTTTTTTTTCAATAAATAATACATTTGTTTATCAATTGACATCGGACTAGGCTCAAAATTTTTGTCTTAAAATAAAAAGTTCTACAATTTTTTGCCTAAAACATTTTTTTCCAAAATGTTTAGTTTATTTTTTTTTAATAAAAAAAAACTGTTATTTGCGAACTTTGGACGCTATTTTGAAAATAAAGCCATAATATTCAGATGGGGTAAAGTGGTTCATTCAATTCTACGGAATTTTTCCTAATTTTTACGTGTCTTTGTTTACTGACTAAATTTTGGCAAAAAAACGAGGTATTTTCGACAATTTGACTGGCCTAATATGGCGTCAAATGAAATGATCAAAACATGATCTACCGCTTTCCAACATTTATTTCCATCAACGGTTCCCATAGCGTCTAATTTTACTGGCCTATAACGGCACAAACACAATAAATTACAGCAGACGATAGCGTTCTCGCATCAAACCTGGAAAAATCACAGAAACACGCACAAGTGCTTTCAACTTCGAGGGCAACAACAATTTTAACAACAGTTGCACTTCCGTTATCTTTGAATTTTTCGTTAGATGGCATGACTCTACCATCAAATAATTCTAGTACTACATTTTAATCACATTTCCTCTACATTTCTCTCTCTCAGAACTCTTTCAGATTCCTATTTCTTTTGGGCTTCTTATTTTAAATCAACATACCGTCCAGTCCGACACTGAACGAAATGGTTAAATTAAAACTGTACAGTTCGGAGATAAGCAAATATTTGCTTACGTCAGGTATACGAGTAGTGGACAAAGTATTTTATTTACCCAAGAAATATTTATGTTATTACTAAAAATAATAAAGGTTGCGTGACCTTCTTGAATGCGGCTAAGCCTCAGCCTCACTCCACTCTTTTATTTTGAGATGTCACGGTCACTTATAACGTCGCCAACAACAAAAAAATATTGGGGATCTAAGTGGAAAAAAAAATATATAGCAGATAATGGAATTTCCGATAAACAAAATTCCGTTCAAATCGAAATTAAACACCAGCTTCTATTTTCTTATTACCGTTATATCGCCATTTAGTTTCCAATTATTTAGAGCTATCAATTAAATATTAATCAGGTGTAATGACAAAAATATACATGGTGGAGACTTTAACTGGAATATATTCGTTAGCGGGGTGGTGAATGATTTTTCAAAAAAATTCCCGAGACACGTCAACTTTTAAATGTATTTACCTACATTTTGCAAGTAATATGAAAAATATAACCCTTCAGGGGTGGCTGAAATCACCCTCGACATGATTTTTTTCAAATGCAACCCTATGGCTTGTGACCCCTCATTGTAAAGCTGGTGGAAAGAGGAATCCAACGCACTGATCAAATTTTAATTTTTAGTATGTTTGTAGGGTTGCATACAATTAAAACAATTTAAAAATTAAATTTATTTTCAACGTAACAATTGTTCAAAATGTGCACCATTCACTTGTTGGCAGCTTCCCAGTCTGTGGTAGGTTTCGTCCCTTACATTATGCAACATTTGCGGTGTTATTTTTCCGATTTCCTTCCCTACCCTTTCCTGCAGATCTGCTATGTTGTTGGGTTTCTGAATGTAAACCCTACTTTTAAGATGTCTCCACAAAAAGAAATCCAGTGGTGTAAGATCTGGAGATCTTGCTGGCCACTCAATATTACCTCGCCTCCCAATCCACCTACCGGGAAAAATCCTGTCCAGATACTGACGAACAATGGCAGCATAGTGTGGTGGGGCCCCATCTTGCTGAAACCATAACCTCTCGTCGGTCAAGTTAGGGTTTAAGGGGTTGGGAAATAAATGACATAGCACTGGCATTAGTTCGTGCTGGAGTAAACGCAAGTATCTTGCTCCATTAAGAGTGTCATCAAAGAAAAATGGTCCTACAATTCTATCTTGTATTATTCCGGCCCACACATTAGTTTTCTGTGGGCGCTGAGTATGAAGTTCCCTCATCCAATGGGGGTTCTCTTCAGCCCAGTAACGACAATTTTGGCGATTTACGTGCCCATTTAATGTAAAAGTAGCCTCGTCAGAGAAAACTATCCACTCTAAAGATAACTGGTTTTGATCAATACAAGTCATCAATAAATCGCAAAAATTCCACTCGTCGATCTGGATCATCTTCAAGTAGCTCTTTAACAGCTTGCATTTTATATGGGCGTTTTTTCTCATATTTAAGTATTTTTAAAACTGTTTTGTGATTAAGATTACTATCACGGTCCAGTTGACGAGCTGGAGTGATTGGATTTTCTTCTAGAGCAAGCAACAAATTCAACTTCGTGTCGTCATCAACAACAGACTGCCTCTTACTCGGTACTTTCCTGACATGACCCATCTCTCGATATTGTGCCTCAATTTTACTAATGGTACCTTGATTTAGTGGTGGCAAGCAGGATGCGTTTCTCGAAACAAGCGAACAACTTCGCATTGAATTCGCGCCCTATCACCATATCCAATCATCATCAAAATTTCGATTTTTAGTGATTCAGTTAAATAAGACATTTTCACCAATTTGAAATAACACTTCGTTTCAAACTCTGAATACAGCATACAAACTAAATTACTCTTTGCGGCCGTGTAAAAACACTAGCAAAAAAATAACAAATATCAGTTGTGGCAAAAAATTGCTTGGAATTTTTTGTGGGGACATATGAAAAGTAAGGTTTACATTCCAAAACTAAACAACACACATTTTGAGTAAGAAATTGTTGGGTTAAAAATAAATTAAACTATAAAATTATGTTTTAATTGTATGCAACCCTACAAACATACTAAAAATTAAAATTTGATCAGTGCGTTGGATTCCTCTTTCCGCAAGCTTTACAATGAGGGGTCAAAAGCCATAGAGTTGCATTTGAAAAAATCTTGTCGAGGGTGGTTTCAGCCACCCTCGAAGGGCTATATTTTTCACATTACTTGCCAAATGTAGGTAAATACATTTAAAAGTTGACGTGTCTCGGGAATTTTTTGAAAAATCATTCCCCACCCCGCTAGCGAATATATTCCAGTTAAAGTCTCCACCGTGTATATTTATTTAAGGTAAGTATAATTTAAACCCATCATTGAGGTTATCCACAGAAACATTGGAACAATAATAATCATACTACTCAGTATTGTTTAAAGAGGCATTGTTGTTTTTTTTTTTGTTATAGATTCATCTTTTTTAGCCGCACTTTTAACGATTAATAGATTACATAATTAACTTATATCCGATTCAGTACTGAACAACAAACTAATAAATTAACAAGTAAAAACATATTGGATTATAAGGTACAATTATTTTTTAGTTAAAAGGGTCCAAAAATGGACTATACGTAAAATTGAGTGTTACAGAAGTATGAAAATTGATTCCGTTACATCAGAGGTGATCAGATAGCCCCAATTTTTTCAATTATTTTTAACTACTTGAAACAAAAGGAGAAAACGGTTTTCTTGAATACATATAAATAACAATACATCAAATATGGATATCTTTTATAGAATATATTAGAAACAAAGGGTTCTTGACTTTGTTTTAAAACTTGTTTTCAATATATCTATCAGTTTACATGCTGTAATTTGATATAAATTCTTTTTAAGTATTATTGTATATCAAGTTCAGATAGCCCCTTAAAACCCTAGGAACACCTGAACCATAATAAAATATTTCTGACTCCAGATTTATGATCAGCGACAAAAACCAAAATATGGCTTATAAAAATGTGTGCAACAAAGGGTTAACTACTTGTCCTCTTGGACCAAATCTCTAGAAGGTATATTTATTGACAAGTGACTTCTTGTCATTCAATACTTTATTCTCCTTGTACGTTTACTACATTTTATCCTCTGTTTTTGTCCTCTTAAACACATTACCCTCCATTATTCTCGTTGATAAACTGGTCTCCATTGGTGTGAAACAAACTGCCTTTTTGACTTAAGAAGTAACTAGCGTCTTATTAATGAGATATTTAAATTGTAATACTTCAAAAACTTATAAAACGAAATGTCACATGAAACCCTTAACCAACTTTGGAGGCAACACTCTTTGCATTCTCCCCTCCCGTGAAACAACAAATAACAGCATCAACCAAATGGAAATAAATTCTTGTTATGACTTGGCCATACATACTTTTACATATGTCTTTTATATTTAATTACCTTTTAATTTTAATTACCGCCCTATTCCTGGGGGGGGGGGACAAAAGAGTGTAAGAATTTTTTTTCGAGCTTAGTCCACTTAAAAATGATTAAAAACGTTCAAAAAATTATTGGACCTATTTTAAATACTCACCCTCTTCAACGCCCTACACTATTAAACTAAAACCCTTCACATTTATAGAATATTTTGTTATCTATGTATTTCAAATTTTAAGTGCACATCTTGTTTCGTTTGAAAATTATCAATAGTCGAAGAAAAAGTATATTACTTCTATTTAACCCCTAACTATTTAACCGATTATCAAAATGTCGAGGTGTCGTTATGGCAGATAAGTGATATCTTAACGGGTTCTCGAGTTATCGTGTACACAAAAAAGGTTAACAGACAGACCGACAGAGAATTTCAGATGGACGTTTCATAACATTTTAGACCTATCTAGCCAATAACAAATTTTTAAATTGTGTTCTTGAATACTATACTCCACTATACCACTCCACTAAAAAAAATCTCCATTTAAAAAATTGTGATAATTAAACAGCTGCTACATTTTTGTTTCAACTGTTTTATGACAGCACATTCTGAAATTTCGGAATAAGTAAGTATTTTTTCGTAGCTCTAAAAATAACGAAGAAGGGAGACTGGGAATGTCACGAACTCACCCTGTACATTTAATGTTATTTTAACCCCATCTTTGTGCTCCCCAGAGATTTCCGACATGATCTGGGACTTACTGTGCGTCTAAGCGCAAATGAAAATGCATCAACTGAAATATTATCTCCTTCATTTTTCTAACAGCTTATTTATCTGTAAATCTCGTATTAAAATTCCTTCGCACAATAAAATAAATCATAAGGAATCACTTTCTCCAACTTGAGAAAGAAAATTAATTAAAACCATTTTTAATACCCGAATAACCAAAACAATAAGTTGTTTTGATGAATCTTCTTTTCAAATGAGATTTTCGCCAGATGCCCCAAAAATTAGGTCGGGAACAATTGAATTTGCCTTTCAAATTTCATCAGAATTATTGGCTATATTACTTATTTGTCAAGTATTAAATATCCGTACTTGAAACTTTATCTTGGGCTTGGGCTTATTATTTGGAAGACAATCGGTGAGGCCCATTAAAAGCGAACTTCGAACGAAGTCTGTTAATTGAATGTAAATCCCCACAAATTTCAGGATAAAATAATTATTGTTTACGAATACTAGTTTAGTGAAGTGCAGGTCTACTATTACTAGTTATAAAATTATTTTGAATAAGATAATATACTGTGTGACGTAGGATTTTAATGCACCTCATTTTTTTTTATTCATGTATTGACAGAAAGTTTTCAAATTATCACCAATTTATTAAAAGGAAATCATAACACAGTATAAAACAAAGTCGCTTCCCGCTGTCTGTCCCTATGTATGCTTAGATCTTTAAAACTACGCAACGGATTTTGATGGGGTTTTTTTTAATAGATAAAGTGATTCAAGAGGAAGGTTTATATGTATAATACATGCATAATATAGTAGAGAAACACTGATAATTTTAGAGGTTTCTAATGTGATGTCGTAACCCGGGCGAAGCCGGGGCGGGTCGCTAGTATATTATATTTTCGGTTTCCAGTTTCTGTTTTCCAGTGCATATTTAAAAGCCTTATAATTTGCTGAATTCAATTTAAACAAAGTGAGTAAGTTTTTAAGTATGTACTCAAATATTTTTATCTGTTTTATCGGTTTTATCTGACACAATGTTTCAATTTATTCAAGTATGCCTGACAATTTAATTTAGTATATTTTTAGGGCTCTGTTTCTGTGTAGTTACTGAACCCTATGTTAAAGACTTTATATGATCTATTTTCATTACTTATCTACCTTCAACCCCCTCAACCCCCTAGTCTATTAAGCCAAAAAACCCATAGGTACACTTGCTTTTTTTTGCACTGATTTTTTTAAATTGTTTTATTCGTTCTTCCATTCCTTAGAGATGTTATAATTTATGATAGTTATATATCCTCGGGAAAGGAAAAAGTCACAAGGATTCAAGTCAGGCGAATAAGGAGGTTGAGGAGCCACAGGAATATTTTTACTGGCTAAAAACTCGTTTAGTGAAATGGCTGTGTGACAAGGCGCATTGTCGTGAAGCAACATCCAGTTGGTCTCACACGAATGACCCTTTTTTCAGGAACCTCTCTGTAAAAGTGTTGATTTACTGTTTAGCCTGGAGGCACAAACTTTTTTGGACAATTCTCATCCCCAATTCATTGAAATTTGAATTCAGTTTTAATCTTCTCCTGAAGATGCTAACCTAGTTGGTGAAACCCGAGTCGAGAAAAGTAAAGTAGTTCGGTGTTTCGTGGAAAACGTCCAGTTTTTTGTTTCTACGCCGAAGGTTTCAGTACCCACTCCAGAATCCCCAATTCGTTAGTCAAAATCTGATGAACAGTGGTGTGATTCAAATTTAACTCTTCCCCGATCATTCTTATCGTCAATCGACGGCGACGATCTGAACGCACAAGATCCCGTATTCTATCGACATTTTCATCGGTTCTTGAAGGTGAAGGCCTTCCGCTGCATAGTTCATCTTCAATCGACTCTCTTCCTTCTGAAAATTCCTTAAACCACCGAAAAACCTGGGATCTTGAAAAAACGCTTTCTCCGTAGACGTGTTGAAGTTTTGCAAAACAAAACGTTGCGCTGTGTCCAAGTCTGAAACAAAACCTGATAGCACACCGTTGCTCAAAATTAATGTCACTCATTTTTAAAACGTACTATAAAAAAACGGTTTACGAAAACAGTCACAAAGTACAAACAAATGACTCTAACACGTTTAAACTTGTACTGAAGGTGCATTACATGTTAACCTACCGCCTTTCCAAGTCCCGTCTTCGCAGAGTGCTATATCGGGCGCTACTTTGCCAGTCTCATTAGTTACATAGTGTAGATGAAAAACGATTAACATACAGACATACCACCACCTGGATGTGGATAATTAAACGATAATAACTTCTAAAAAAAAACCTGATTCTTATAAACAGATTCTTAAATTAAAGCATGTAAAACATTTGAAATGATAATATGTACCTTGGTCGATAAGTAAAATGAATGGTTTCAAAGTCCCGTTTGCTACATATACATTTAGTCTGAGTTACCAAGAAAGGTTTTTGACTAAATGATGAGCAAAAACTTGACGCAGAAGATATTGACGCAATTTGCCGATTTCACTAAAATTATATATTTTTTATGTTAATATTGCATGAAACCGTCTTCATGCTCGTTTAATTTTTCGAGACAATTTTAAAGTCCTTAACTTTATTTATTTAAGTTTATTTTATACGTCCTACATTCCCCCAGGCACTTGAGGCAAATTGATAAAAGGAAAACAACCACTTTTTCTAAGTTGGCATTTATTAGAATTTGAGATCGTGGAAATGAACCTAATTCGATTGGCCTAGTTTTCTTTGTTTTATTGTCGAGTACAATTATCAACTTAACATTCTTTTTCTAAAGAGAAACAGTCGATTTCCCGCGAAGTATTCCACTAATTAACGAGTTGTCTAATTTGGGGAATGGCTGTCTAGAGTGTCTAGTAAGCTGAATTAATAGAAATTTTGTTGTTCTAGGAATCTTGAAGTTCTAGGAATGCCGCAATTAACTGCATCGGGAGGTATTCTGTGGGTTCTCCACAGTAACTAAAGTCTGATTACTGTTAAAATAAATTATTTCAACAATGCGTTTGTGTTAACAAAAATATTAGACAACATAGAGTCAGATTTACTCTATCAGATCAGGTTGAATGTCCAGTGTGTACATATAAAAAAGAGATTATTTGAATTTAATAACAGATTTCACCACTTTTTCATTACCACCGCGCGTTTCGCCAACCATGTTGGGCATCATCAGGAGATGATTAAAACTAACCCTCAATTTAACAATCTACTCTGTTTATACTACCGTTCACTTTGTGATTAGGGAACCGTAAATGTATCCTTGTGTATTAATCAGAGCAGTGGATTATTATATTTGTTCATTCTGCTATTACATTTAACAATTTCTCTACTTGCTTAAATGCTTAAACTACTTGCTTAAATTTACTCTAAGTGCATGTAACAGTTTGCTGCCTGTTACATTTCAAAAACATATTAGGCCATACAAGATTTTTCTGTTCTACCATATTTTAAGCGAGCTACATGTTCTTTGAATCTAGTTAAATTTAATGTTTTAGTTTACCCAATATACTTTGTTTACAATCTTATAACGTATTACATTATATTGTTCACAGTATAACGTTTTCCGAAAATTATTGACTTCTTGTTGTTATTTATTTTATCTTATGGGTTGTCTTTAGTCTTTAATTTATTTTATTTGTTGTATTTAAACCATATAGATCTTTTTAAATATTTTTCTTACTCTAATTTTGTTGTAAGTATCTTAAAATTTCGTCTTAAAAATGTATTTCGTCATTAATTTTTCTATTATTTGTCTGGATAACCGTTAATCAAGTTTATAAAATATATCCTCAATAATTAATTTCTTCTCACATTCAAATCTTTCTTTAGGTATTTATCGGGAAGGTTAATGAAGTGGTGAATTATAAAACGCAAATATGCTGTCTTTTTTATATTTCGTATAATAACAAATCAATCAACAAACAAAACAACAAACATCAAGTTATTTAATATAAATCTCTTCAATAAATAGTAATAAATATTCACCTATTGAAGGAGAATTGGAACCTTAGACTTTTCCACTCAACCGACGAGTTTCGCTAAATGTTGGTATCATCAAAATATTATTAAAACTCATCTTGAATCATCTCTTCATCTCCTTCACACTTTATTACGTGTCCACTTACAAGGGCGTAGCCAGTAGTTGTCTTTGGGGGGGGGGGGGGGCGCTCAATGCAGATGAAACAAAAAAGCCAAAAAAACATCACTACAGGCAACGGCAACCGCATTCCTCCGAGTATTTCGGTTTTTACTTGACCCTTTGGGGGGGGGTGGCGATCGCTGCAGATAAAACAAAAAAGCCAAAAAAAAAAGGAGGTCACTACAGCCAACGGCAACCGCATTCCCCCGAGTATTTTGGTTTTTACTCGCCCCCATCGCCCCCCCTTGCTACGCCCTTGTCCACTTAACATCAAAACGCTGCTTTTACACTCATGTTGGCATCATCAGGGAGATAATTAATACTCACTTTTAACCATCTCCTCATTTCCTGATGCAACCAACATTGTTGGCGACACGCGCTCGTTTAGTGTAAAAGTAGTTTTTTTAGTGTTAAATGGGAAAATGTCCAAGTGTGGATATTTACAATTTGCAACTGAATATGTCGTATGTTGTTCATTTTTTACAAAAATGGTCCCAAGGCAACGTGTGCACAGATTCGCCAAACAAATGGAAAACGTTTTTATTTCGCCTTTTTGGCAAAAAAAAAACTTGTTAATAAAAAGTTCTGCTGCCCCTAAAACTAAGATTGTTTTTTGATAAGATGTTACATAAGTGATATGTTACACAGGAAATATATAAAGCGAAAGACAAACACTTCGATTATATAAATATACAGTTGATTCAAAAGCATTGAGCCCTGCTGATATGTTTAAATATGATTATTTATTTTATAAACAGGAGGAATTTAATTTAGAGTATATGCGCCATCCTACTCTATGACTTTTCATCCCCCGATAGCAAGAATGTTCAACCAGTCAAAACGACTATTGCGGGGGAAAAGTTATGTGCAAATGTTACTCCTATGCTGGCGAACGGCTTCGCTTAATAAACGTGGTATCCACTTGCCCAACTTTTGGACTATGCCTAGTGTTTCGAGTCCATGTACTACCGTGGCCGAGCTCTCGTGCGATGGCACGTATGGAACCCGTATGGAACTATACGAGAGATGTCTCGTATGGTTCCATACGGGTTTGCTTCGACAATCGTACGCAAGCTCTCGATATTCAGCTGAAGTGGCCTACCGGACCATGGTTTATCGTCAATGCTGTAGTCGCCAGATCGGAAGCGCGCGAACCATCTTTTGCATGTTGCTAAAAAAGGGGTGTTGTAGTCATGAAACGTATGGACGTGGCCACTAGATTTCGGTGTACTACGGTTCAGTGGGACTCGTCAGGTGAAGCAGAGGAGGCAGTGCCTCCCCTGTGAAAATTCCAAAGAAGCTTTTTTCTAAACCTACCTACCTATAATACTTACCTTTCATTTTTAAATTCATATATCGTGTAAAAAATTAATTTCTAAAAATAAAAATATGAATAAATATAAATATGTCAAAGGAGTTCCTGCACTATTATTTGCAATATATTAACCCTCATAGACAACCCAGCGCCTAGTCTATCGCCGTGGTGGCAAGCCTCCGATGCCAATGTTTTAACATATGTATTTATCCGGGATATAGGGCTTCGCGTTTTGCAGCCACTTGCGTCTGTTAACAAATTTAATTCTTAACTTCACTGGCATTAAAGGTCATTTAAAAAAATGCATAGCGGAGGCAAACACGCCCACCTTCCTCCTCTCACACGTGACAGTGCAGAAAACGAGTTATTTGATTTAATGAACCTAACGATCCAACTTACAAAATTTAATATATAGACATCCAAAAAAAACGTCATCAAAGTTGGCCGAGAAAAAAAGACGTATTTCTATTCTTAATCGAATTTATAACCTTATTTACTTGTCAAGACTATCACATCATATGACAGCCGTTGTTTATTTTACAAATTGTGACAGTCACTTGTCAAAAGTTTGACATAATCGAAAAGCTTAGACATGACCGCTATTTCCATCTCTCTCGTTCATAGCCAGAGTTGATGACGGTTTTTTTGGATGTCTATATAGGGTAATGGCGGCAGTTTGGGCCATCCCCCTGTTTTGGCCATTTTATTTATATCACGCAATATCAAATACTCAACCTAAGAGGACATGGCAACAGTGTTCGGAAATGATAATGCGCATGATTGAAGATGACGTTGTATCCACCATATTTTTAGTTGAGTTGCCTGCACAACAGGTGTCGAATGTTAAAGTGCCTCGTGTTTGAAAAGTTACCTTTCTTTAGTAGATCTGTTAAAATCAGTGGTAAGTATCGACTTGAGTTTTCAATACATTTGTAACGTTTGTTCAATGAGCACAGTTTTATAACATTCACATATATTTTAATTTACATGTATTTACGTGTTTGCATGGAAAAAGTAAGGTTAAATTGTGTTTAGCGGCAAATCTAAAAGTGGCCACATCTGCAGCCCTTCAATTATCATGAATCTGGTTTTTGGCCATCTGGGTGGCCAAAACTGAATATTAAAAATTAGTTTTGGCCCGAGTAAAATCTGATGTTCACATTGTAATTGGATTTGGTAAAATATTATATTATGCATTGAGCTTTATATTTCTGTCTTTTTTTTAGAAAGATGTATACGAAAAAATATGATGAAATTCAACTTAAAAATGCATTATTGGCAATTAGAAATGGAATGCCCGTAGCAACAGCCAGTAAAACATTCAATGTTCCCAGGACTACTTTGAGACACAAAATAGCAGGTCGAGCACCAGAAACTATTGCAAAACGTGGTCCCGATTGTCTGTTAGGACAAAGTATTGAAGATAAACTTTGCGAGTGGTTAAAAGAGTGCGCTCGTGGGGGATTTCCTGTAACTAAAGACGGCCTGTTCTATTCTGTCCAGAAGTTGTCTAGAGAAATCTACAAACAGCTTGGTGAAAAAGGTCCTTATGTTGACAAAGTGTCTGGAAAAACGTGGTACGGGAACTTCATGAAAAGGCATCCAGAACTATCGTATAAACAGTCTGAGTATCTTAACAAGGCCAGAGCAACTGTTACCGAGGACAAAATTAGAGGTTGGTTTAAAAAAACTTTGGAGCTTCTTGGGGAAGATGCAGTGATTTTGGAAGACCCTCGTAGGTGTTGGAATATGGATGAATCAGCATTTTACACCAATCCTTCTGGAGGGTGTGTTTTGGCTGAAAAGGGCAAACCTGTATATGGAACTTCAGCAAACAGTGATAAGGAGAATATTACCACACTAATTACTATTAATGCGAATGGAGAGTTTGCACCTCCTTTAACGATTTATAAATTTGAACGGATTCCCAAAGTTTACTTCGAAGCATTACCTACAAAGGACTGGGGTATTGGAAAATCTAAGAATGGTTGGATGACTGCAGAGACATTTCTGCAATATTTTCAAAATATATTATATCCTTGGTTTGTGAAGGAAAACTATGAATTTCCATTAATAATTTTTTTGGATGGTCATTCATCGCATCTTAGTATAGAACTAACTAAATTCTGTAAAGAAAAAAAATAATTCTGGTTTGTTTATACCCTAATTCAACCCACATCCTTCAGCCATTGGACGTTTCCGTGTTTTATCCTTTAAAAACCAGATGGAAAAAGGAAATCAGTCTTTGGAAAATGGAAAATGGAGGCAAAGAATTAAAAAAACACAATGTTCCAGCTTTACTGCACACAATAATTTCAAGAGATTCATTTGAAGAAATAATTAAGAATGGATTTCGAGCGTGTGGATTGTTTCCCTTTCAGGCAAACAATGTCGATTACAGCAAATGTTTAAAGAAAAATTATGGAGACGTGGAAAAACCGATAGATAGAGAACAAACCAATGATTTGAGTCATTTAACATACATTGAATCCAAAATAGACCCTGAAATTCTGAAAGAATTTAGAATATGTAAGCTACTTAACATGACACCAAACAGGAAGGAGGCTTTAATGCTTTTCCAATTATGGAACCAAATAACATCTGATGTTGGGCAGGATAATGTAGATAATGATATTATAGAATTTTCATTTCCAGAGCTTGAATATCCAGTACAAGAACAAGAAATTTTTGACATCTCGTTTGCGGCAAAGCCAGATGAAATGGGGGTAGATGATTCGTTTGTAATTCTACTGGATGGGACTGCAGTAAATGAAAAGAGCGACAAAGAAATGAATTTACAAAAAGAGACGATTAAAGAACAACATGAGGGTAATTCTATTATTGATTTTATAGATGTCAACAATGAGAAATTTGAGGAAGACAGTACAGAGCAGAAACATGACAAAAATGGTGAATCTGTTGATACTGACATTAACAAAATGTTTGAAGAATATGACCAAACAGCTAAAGTAGAAATACCGGAACTAAAATGTAATGAAGGGGAAGGAAAAGTCTGACTAGAAAATCTCTAGATAGTCAACAAGATCATAATGAACGTAATAATAGTGATAAAACTGATGAAAATGAAAAAAATTATTGTTCTAAATAACACTTTGATTGTTCCCCAAATAACGACCACGCCCAAAAGAAGTTGTAATAGACGAGATCCATTCATGTCAGTTCTCACACATGATATATGGATTAAAACCCAGGAGGAAAAGGCACAGAAACTGTTGGAAGCAGAGAAACGAAAAAGATGAACGAAAGAGAAAAAAAGAAGAAAGGCAGAATGAATTGAAATCAAAGAAAAGTAAATCAGCTCAGCCAAAACCACGAGAACAAGAAAAAGAAAATGAGTGCTCGAGTGTACAAATTGATGTAACATCAGGAGAGCAAGCAAATGAGTTAAACCTTTCTATTCCGAAAAGCAGATCTTTAAGGAAATCTAACTGTAGACCGCAAAAAGATCAAATATTACATTAAATAGTGAAAATAACTGTGAGATAGCTGAAAATCAATTCGTGATTGTAAGCTATGACAATTGCCTGTATCCAGGAAAAATTTTGGAGGAACAAGGAGATCTGTTGTTAGTATCCGCAATGACTAAATCAGGGGAAGATTGGAAGTGGCCTTCTAAAGAGGATATTTGTCATTATACTCAAAAAGACGTAGTAGGAATTTATAATGGAACCAAAAAAGAAAAATGACCGAGGCCTCTATAGTGTACCTGAAATGGACAATTACAAGAGTTGAGAGCAGTTTTGTTTTAACTTATGACCAAAGAGTTACCTATGTGATGCTGTTCAGTTTTTTTTTTCAGTTTATTTTTAAGTTTCAAAGTTTCATATTTTTAGTAGCAGTTTTGCTTTTTCTTTTAAATAAATCAAATATTTATAATTTTCAATTTTTGTGTTTTATTACATACCTGGTACCTATCTTTTTTCTACAAAATTCTCAACAATAAATACGTGGCCAAAACTAAAGTTTAAGTGGCCACAACTACAGAGCTACTGGCCAAAACTAAAATTTTGAGTGGCCATAACTACAGAGCTTCTGGCCAAAACCAACGGAATATGATTTTGCTGTATATTTTATTTTACTAAAAGTAAGCTCTTTACGCCATATCTTTCTCAGCGTGGCAGTTCCATCTCAGATAATCACTCTATCTCTTTCTTTTAAAAGCGAACAGAAATATTCTACGAGACAGTAGGTATTAACTAACAAAGTCTGATTTCTGCTTAATGTGGCCCAAAACCGGGGGTATTACCCTATTTATCTTTTATTGTTCCGTGTTTTGGAAATTTTCGTTGGAAAGTGCTGTTATTCTTGCCGGGTGTTTTTAGTGCTTTGAGTGGTATACGAGTAGGAGGGCAATAGTAATTACTGAAATTGTACCATATTACTTATATAAGTAATTATTTGAACGTTTTATTTAATCAATTATACAAAATTATACTGGGCGTAACTGGCAAGGGTAGCAGTTTGTTTCATAATAATAATAGGTAATATGAGTTGTAATGACACTCAAATAAATATTCGAACCTGCAATTATATTGTTGAGTAGGTATCTTATAAAGTAAACATTTAGTCGCCTGTCTTATGAGAATAAATTATTTGTTAAAGATTTAAGAGTACCTACCACAGCCAGATCTAAGTAAAACTCTAATGAAACAGGGTAAGCCGACTCGTAATTTTGTTAATACGTGGTGTGATAAATGCAAATGGCTTAGTGGTTCTTTAACTTTAAACAAATTATTGTGTTGGCCTTGTGTATTATTTTCAAATAGTGGAGTAATGCTTGGACAAAGTCTGGATTTGTTAATCTTAAAAATTTATCTCGTTCAATTAACATGAACGTCATGAACATATTAGTTGTGTTGAAAATTACATCTTTCGGGCAAACAAAATATTATGAATGTGATCAGTTCAGCCCGTCCAAACCTAATTTGACGCAGTCCTGGAAAAATACGTATTTTATTTCACGGCATCTTTCAATTGTAAAATAATTTGACTGAAACTCTACACCTTCCCGATGGTTTTACTTTACCAATTAAATATATTAGGTATATTATGTTCGACAAATGTACTTAATATATTTTATTGACCAAGTAGACGTCCTTCTAGCTACATGGTATATTACTAACAATGTTTACCATCACAAAAATTTAGGAAACAAAAATTTTTATAAAATTTGTGTGCCTCCCACAAAAAAAAACGAACCGCCACTGCTACGGTTGTATTATGGCCTAAACAAAATTCATAGAATAAAGCATATCGAATATCACTTGTTTCGCTCATGTTCACGTTGCACATTACAGTTTCGCTCTCAAATTAAGTAAAGTGCACGCTCTATTATATAACCTACTAGCGACCCGCCCCGGCTTCTCACGGAAATATAAAAAATGGTTATTGTGGGTTATCCCTAAGAGATAGACATATACCATCGCGGACTTTTTTGTAGACCTTTTTAAGGTGTACAATACTGATGTGCAATACTGTAGGGTGTACAATACTGTACTGTTTAAGGTGTACTGTACATTATTTTGATCTATCTCGTAGGGTTCAGCCAGCGTTTGCAATGTAATCGCAAAAAAAAATGTGTTTATTTACATCACATTAGAAATCTCTAAAATTATCAGTGTTTCTCTACTATATTATGCATGTATTATACATATAAACCTTCCTCTTGAATCACTCTATCTATTAAAAAAACCGCATCAAAATCCGTTGCGTAGTTTTAAAGATCTAAGCATACATAGGTAGGGACAGACAGCGGGAAGCGACTTTGTTTTATACAATGTTATGATACTCCACCTCTTTCCAGACTTCCAGAAAATCAGACGTCTAGAAAATTCCGGCACGTCGAGGGGAATAGCTCAATACTAAAGAATCAACCGGATGGAAAAACACAAATTACTTTTTCATAAAGAATAATTTTTCTTTCGAATTGGCAATACAACTTACTCAATAGATTTTTAGTAACAATCGCCGGATTCAATACTCTTATTAATTCCCTATATAACGTATTACATTTTTCCAACCGGCAAACTTTTCAGCAAAAATTTTAGGATAAGCAAATCGTTTTGTGAAGAATTATTTTTTATTGTTATACGTTTTTTGCAAGGCGAAATAAAAAAAACCATTTGTTAAGCAAATCTGGGCACACGTTACACATATGCATGCGCCCAAAAGTATTTTAAATACTACAAAAATAACTGGATGACAATCGATTCATGATCAGTTACACCAGTTAAAGTAAGCGAACTGGTGCACCCTCATCGGCAAACAAGGGTGGCGTATTATATGCCGCATATAACGCCAAATAAGTATTCACAGTCGCTGCCGCTCTAAAATATGGAGGAGAATCTCCCAGAGGACCTTTTTCAATATTAAATATCAGATGATGTTTGAAGTAGAGCGCACAAGGAACAATGAATTCTTAAATTGATTTACATATAACACACTTTAGTTCCTCCTGCCTTGCATTTTCTCTTAACCAATTTAGAAGATTGAATACATTATAGCCTTTTTCTGGGACTCGAATAACTCTGACGCCTTTCTAGAAGAACGGTCTTCTAATCAAAACACGAAAATGGATTTTAACTTTTAATGCTGCGTAGGTGTAGGGTCGAATTTTGTTTAAGGACCCTTGACGACATATGACACGAACGGTTTCCTTTTCAAAGGGTCGTCCTTGCTGTGGGCCCGATGTGAACTACCAAGGTCTTTGTAGTAAAGGATTGTGTTTACTTTAACGCAGAAAAGCTAACACATCTACATTTTTCGTTCTCAAAGTATTTTATATATGACTATTTTTCATCAATACATATTAAACTCAAATCCCTCTTTTCATGGAAAATAACATAGGCCGACTAAAACATTTTTTTTGTTTTAGAAACGTGACACCTATCTACCTCAATTCCCCTCAAAAATTCAAAAAAATCCAAACAAGCCATCCAACCTATCTATATTCGCTGAATCCGAAAATGGCAAAACATTGTTTGGACATGAGGGACCCCTACTCATCCCTATATCTCACTTGCTTCTTTCAAAAATAAAGTCGGTAAATTTAGTCGGTAAAACCAAAACTAAAAAATATTTTTGAACTAAAAGTTCCCCTTGCACGTACACTTAACCTCCCCCCAGATAGCATTTATAACATTTACAAATTACGGTTAGCATTCTAGCATTGACGAAATTTTTCAGTGAAAGCTTACTGTTTTCCAGAATGTTGTAAGATCTTAAGTAACTTTAAGCTAAGTAGCATTGGGAAGGTCTAAATCCAGGTTATAACATTTTGTTATTTTGGGTGCAATTTGGTGTATGAGGGAAATCCAAACGTAAGAATTTTATTTTTGTCATTTTTGGA
>JAPWTK010001505.1:0-31133 GCA_029963805.1 Aromia moschata
CCAATCATTGAAACTGATTGGAACTGCAGATAATGCGTCCCCTCGAACAGTAATCAGAAAAAATATGGATTCGTTATCAGGGTATTGGTTTGTACACCTTTAAAAACTCTCTTTACTCGTGCAAAAAATAAAGTGGAGTTACTACACACAAAATGTTTTAACGGTCGTTCAGAAGGTTCCAAACTTTTTGTGACCACTTTGCAGAACGAAAATTTTGAAATTTTGTAACACCTTCCATTATAACAGAGTTCCGCGTTTAGACAATTTATAGTTCCGAAGTAAACAGCAGCTACACATTACTGCATATGCCGTTAATTTTGAAAGTTGTGGAAATAGATATGCGCTTCATCTTAGAAACTGATATTACTGCTATACCAATTTTGCTAGAGCGTAGCCCATATACATACATATGTACAATGTGATCGATTTATCAAAGGAAGTGAGTTTTCTCAGAAACGGTTGAAGAAATTTATTCTTGTGAAGGCAAATCACTTTTACTCTCCTTCACTCAAAACCAAGGCAATAATAAAAAGAGTATGTCATAAGGACGCTAAGCGTCGCGACTCATTTTTTTAACAATATACCTTTTTACATTACACATGTATAAAAATATAGTTATTTTTATATTCAAAATTTGTTTGTATTTTGAATATTTAAAATGTTTATTGTCGAGTGCACTATCTGCTTTTCTCGTAAACTGATAGCCAAATGAATATAATTTTTGTAAGGTATAACGTTTCTACTAAATTCGTCGCGACGCCTCATTTTTTTGGCAATATTACCTGTTTTTATTCGTAAAAATGTTTTTGTTTTTGTATTTATTTTGTATAATTTTTCATATTTTCATTATTTCATGTTATTTCAAGTTATGGTCGATTTCCCGGTGAATTTCAAATTTGAGATACTTACCTGAACCACATAAAAATAGTCCACAAATTTAAGAGTTTTAACTTCCAATAAGTTTGGGTAAAGGGTTAAAAGAGTAAGTGTATTTAATGGTGAAATAATTGTTTAACATAAATTTTGGTAAAGTAATAAATACGAGCAAAAACTCTCAAAAACCAGTTTTTCAAGAAATTACCCTCCCCAAGGAGAGCGGTTAACTATTTGATTTAGACTAAAGTATAAGAAATTACATTAAAAAACAGCGAAACGAATATCTATGGCTAAGACATAACACGAATATATTTTCATTTGGCTGCTTGTTATTTGTTGTCCTAAAGGAGGGGGAGGGGCAAGGGGGGTTGTATTTTTAAAGTGAAGATATTCATGTGACGTGTT
Source organism: Aromia moschata (assembly GCA_029963805.1). Taxonomy (NCBI): domain Eukaryota; kingdom Metazoa; phylum Arthropoda; class Insecta; order Coleoptera; family Cerambycidae; genus Aromia; species Aromia moschata. The sequence goes on from JAPWTK010001505.1 coordinate 1,282, forward strand.
CTTTTATATGTTTCTGAGGTAGAAGAATTCAAATATATATCAACAATAAGCCTCTGAATTAACTTCCTCATTGGTTGAAACTAAATTGGTTAGGGAAGTCAAGTAGTTCTCACCAAGTAAGACGTTCAAGGAAGATGAATGAATAAATAACTTATTGTTAGTCATACATGATAAGGACAAGTGGTTAAGGAAGGGAAGGAAAAAAATGAATGGAGGTCAATGAGGACAAGTATATAACGAGAATGAGGAGGGTAATGTGTTTAAAAGGACAAGGAGGACAAAAGAGGTCAAAGTAAAGGAGGACATAATATAATTGGTTCACATCAAGAGTGTAAAGGAAGAAGTGTTGAATGACAAAAAAACTACATCCAACAGATCAAGCAGTTAATGAAGAAAAAAAACACAAATGGAAAAGCCCATAAAAGTTCAAGTATGTCGGAGAAACTAAATTGGTCAGGGAAGTCAAAAGTCAAAGTGGTTGACACAAAGAAGTTCACCGGAAGATGAGTGAATAAAAGAAAACTTGAGTCCTACAGGACTAAAGAGAAGCAGTTAAGGGTGCGAAAGGAAAAATAAATGGAGATCGGTGAGAACAAGTATAGTAACGAGAATGAAGGGGGCTAATGTATTTAAGAGGACAAGGAGCATAAAAGATTTATAGTAAAGGTGGACATAAATATAAATTGGTTCTCATCAAGAGTGTAAGGAGGAAGTGCTGAATGACAAGCGAGACTTCATCCAACAGATCAAGCAATTAGTGGAGAAAATAAACACAAATGGAAATATCTAATGCTAAAATAAAATAAGTATGCTGTCAGGCCTGGGCAACACCACACAACTCTATGCTAATTAATGTACAAGCCATAGTTCTTGTCCCTGTATACCCACCCCACTGTCCGTGCGTAGAAGGTTATTCAGATAAAGTCTTCGCGGGAACCCGTGACTTCCCGCGAACGTAATACACTTTCTCCGTAAGACGGCGAGCTATTCCGATAGTGACTTACCTGCCGGCGGTGTAAACGGGGTTGACCACCGCATTGAAATAAAATTTTGTCGCGAGTTAGTCACTCGTGAATTCATGTACTGTATTTACATATTACCTGATTTTGTGTGGATTTCTGCAATAATGGCACAGTCGTTACCATTTGTGAAAGACTTAAAAAGATGATGGAAAATTACAAGGATTTTACAATAGACGGATCACATAGTTTATGTATTCCCCTTGCAATCGTCGATAAATATTTCGTGATCGCCGGGAGTGTAAAAGACATTTAGATTCGAATATCTATAAAAATATACCTGGTGCGATTAGAAAAGAGGAATTTTGGTCTAATTTGTGCCAATTTTATTTTAGTCTAATGTTTTACGCATGTAACCTTGCGTGGAACGTGGTCGACAATATTCACTTTAGACGTTTCTTTGCCAAATATGTACCCCATTTTACATTGCCTAGTAGCCATACATTGCTTGAAACACATATTTACTTAAGACATAAGACATACGAGTGCGGAAAAAAGTATTCGCGGATAGAGCGAAACGCAGAACAACACCTGCATACTTTATTCAGAATAGACAAAGAACTGAAATATACAGGAAAATGTTAAGCTTTATTAATCCTAAGTTCAACACATATGACAAAAATATAGAAACAACAATTTTAAATTAAAACATAAGAAACAAGCAATATGTGTTAAATAACATAAAGAAAAAGTATTCAGGATTTAAGAAATTACATATTTGGAGGACTTATGGCTGTAGATCACCTCATTCGTACCTAATTCACTTGCCTGCACGGTATCAATGCGAGGCATTCACTTAGTTTTCAGTAAAACGCTCGCGTTTGATCGAAAATTTGTCTATTAAATTTTTTACGAAAGTCCGACTACCCCATTCGTGCTATCGTAATTTTAACGAACTTATGGCTCTTTACGTAAAAGATCACTTCATTCGGACTTAATTCACTTGCCTGCACGGTATCAATGCGGGGGCATTCATAGTTTTCAGTAAAACGCTCGCGTTTGATCGAAAATTTGTCTATTACATTTTTTAGCGAAAGTCGACTACCCCATTCGTGCTATCGTTTCTTTAAAGAACTTATGGCTGTGATCTCTTCACTTGGACCTAATTCATTGCCTGCACGGTATCAATGCGAGGGCATTCATGGAAAACAGTAAAACCGCTCGCATTAGATCGAAAATCGATATCAATATTTAGTATGCAGACCTTTGGTTTGAATAACGGCTCGTAATCTTCTGGGCATTGAGCTTACAATCTTCTGAGTGTATTTAGGTGATGTTTCGTGCCATTCTTCTAACAGAGTAGCTTTCAGTCGTTGTCGATTTGTAATGTTATGTTTCCTTACTCGTTTGTCTTAATCATCCCATAGATTTTCTATGGGATTTAAGTCTGGGGATTGAGGGGGTGTGTGTGGTAAGTAAGGTACAATATAAATAAGCTATTGTCGCATAAGGTAGCCGTGTCCTAAGGATCAATGTCCTGCTGAAACTATAAATTGTTACCAATATTTAAGGATTTTTGCACTCTGTTGTAAATGATTCTGTAAAATGTTCAGGTATACACGATGGTCCATGATTCCATCAATAAAAAACAGATTTCCAACTCCGGATGAAGCCATGCACCCCTAGAATAAACCCACCGCCACCGTGTTTGATCGTCTGTTGGGATTCGGAACAGGAGTTCAGTTTCGGCTTTCACGCACACTTTTCTTCCATCGTCGCAATGAAATACATTGAAAAAGATATGAAATAGAAGAAAAGTGTGGCGAAAGCTGAAAAATGAACCCGTTTTGAATCTCCGCAAACTAAACCTTTAATTAATGAGACGGTCAAACACGGTGGCGTGAAGGGGTATTCAGGGGTGAGTAACTCATCAAGTTGGAAATCAAAATTATTGATAAAGAATCATGGACCATCGTGCTATAGCAGTACATTTCACAGAATAATTTACAACAGACTACCAAAAAACTTAATTATTGAGTGACAATTTATATTTAGCAGAGCATTGATCCTAAGCACACGGCACCGTGTGCGATATTAACACACCCATGAAATCTATGGGATGATTTAGACAAACGAGTAAGGAAACAAAACATTATAAATCGACAACGACTATAAAGCTGCTCTGTTAGAAGAATGGCACAAAACATCACCTAAATAACTCAGAGATTGTGAAGCGCAATGCCTAGAAGATTACGAGCCGTTATTCAAAGTAAGGTCTGCATACTAAATATTGAAATCGATTTGATGTCCTCCAAATATTTAATTTCTTAAATCCATGAATACTTTTTTCTCTATGTTATTTAACACTATTAATATTTTTGTTATGTTTTATTTAAATTGCTGTTGTATATTTTTGTCATATGTGTTAAACTTAGGATTAATAAAGCTTAACATTTCTGTATAATTCAGTTCTTTGGCTATTCTGAATAAGTATGCAGGTGTTGTTCTGCGTTTCGCTCTATCCGCGAATCGTTTTTCCGGCACTGTATGTATGTGTTATTTGTAATTTCAGAAGACATAATGTGTTATAGGAAATATCAAAGAAGACATAAGTAATACATTTCTGTGGCTGCCAGTGGACGGACGACAGATTTGCGAAAATAAGGTCGTTAACGCCCCCGACATTGATAGCTAATAAGCAGGGTTTGCAAACCACTGGCTAAAAGTATATACCTGTAAATAGTAGTAACACGTGTATTGTCCTCTGTAGATGTAAAAAATAATAATGTAGGTACTGATGTCAGTGACAACAAAAAACTGTAACAGTAATAAAAACAACTGTGCTTTATTCGTGAAAATAATGTGCGTGTTGTGTCGTCCTCCGTCCATGTGAACTATTTTGAATGTCACCTATAACTCAGTAAATGTGAAACGATCACTTTCTTCTATAATACAACCAAATGTACAGGCCAAATCGCTTATGTTTAACGAGAATAAATGCAGAAATGCTGTCGAATGACACAAGCAATAGGTATGTACATCCATTAATAACACATTTTTTTTCTGTCTTTTGACCTCTCATATGTAATCTTCCGTCAAAAACTTGACGGATACAGGTCTAGCATTCGTTACAACCACGTTTGGAACATAAAACTGTGTTACAAATATGCATCCCATCACTGTGGCCAACTTTTACTTGAAACATTTTATCAATTTTTTTTTTTTATAACAATGAGGAAACCGCATTGGAACACTCCGTATCTATGTATAGTCCTTCTAATTTTAATCGAAAATGATAAATACTCTGCCGAAAAAAAAAGCGGTGTAACTTATGATTCCATGAAGTGCATATAAATTTAAAAATTCGAAAATTGTGAAATAATTTTTTTTTCATACAAATCAAAATAGGAGATTAAATTACCTGCATACAAAACTCTTAATATTTGTAATATAATTTGCTGTAAATAATGCTCATTTAAACAGACAATCTCAAAAAATTGTCTGTGTTAATAAACCTAGCTGAAATACACGTCACTGGCGTCTAAAAAGTAGTGCCGAAAGTCGTAAATCATTTTAACGACGTCGTAAAAATGTTATGGCACAGTGGACCGAAAAGTATTAACAATGATTAATGCAAAGTAGTCTAAAAATCTCGTTGACTTTTCTTAAGTATAGTAATATGCATAAGTTGTTTGAATTTGCATAATTATTTTTCCAGCAATTTTAAGCGCTTATTTAATGCTAACTAATAATTTATATCTTGTATATTTTTTTAATATTTCCAAACTAGCTTTCTAAAAAAACGTCACGAACCAACAGTCTTGAGTATGAAGTATACTTGTATAGTGAGCTTAACTTAATTTTGAAAATATATCTGACAACCTTGCTTTTTTCTACCTATTTTCAATTTAGAATGGAAATAGAGAGTACATCCAAGTTGAAACGCGTACAAAATATTACCATATCCCTTACTCCTATAGATTTCGAACCAAGATATGCATAGTTTACTAACCAAGTGAGGTATGTAACTTAAAATAGCGTTTTGACAATAAATCTCCCAAAAAAAACAGTCCAGCAATAAAAACAATTCGTTTTAAATCATGAAAAAAGTAAAATCTACTTTATAAAAAGGTTAAAAAAAAAAAATGTAAAAAAAAATTGAAAAAAAAAAAAAGACCGACAAAATCTTTTTTTTAATACTATTCTCTCTTTTTGAAACCCTCAAGCCTGGCGCCGGTGGTTTGTTCAAAATATAAAAACAACTTTAATTTTGACAACCAAAAAAAAAACCCAATAAACCAAAAAAACAAAAAACCACCAAAAATAATTTTAACATTTTTGTTTCTTATGGTCATCTGTACATATAACACATGTTTATTACATAGCTTGATCTGTTATTGTTGTATTAGGTAAAGCATTGTAAAAATCTTGCAACTCAATTGTCGAGATACTTCTGATTATTATACAGGTTATACTTGATGACATTTTAATGTAATACTTGGGGTTCAGAACGTGTGCTGTAACGCAAGGCCGGACTCGTAATCCGTCATGTTATTGACGGAAGATGACATATGAGAGATCAAAAAGACAGGAGTAAAAATGTGTTAATAATGTATGTACATACCTATTGCTTGTGTCATTCAGAAACACTGAGTATCCTCCATTGCTTGAGCGTACGTAACCACGACCAGTAGTGTTTCTGCATTTATTATCGTTAAACGTGAGCGATTTGGCCTGTATGTAAAGGTTGTAGAGGGAAAATGATCGTTCCACATCTACTGAAGTTAGAGGTTAAATTCAAAATAGTTCACACGGACAGCTTTTGTTGTCACCAACATCAGTACATTATATTTTACATCTACAGAGGACAACGCACCTGTTAGTCATATTTCTATACTTTTTTAGCCGCTGTTTGCAAAATTTATTTGACGCCGTTTATTATCCTATCGGTATCGGGGCATTAACGACCTTATTACCGCAAAATCTGTTGTTTCGTCCACTGTCAACCTCATAAATTTATTGCGTATGTATTCTTTGATATTTCCCATGACACGTTGATATGTCTTCGTGTAAATATGTTTTACACTGTATGGCTACTAGGTAATGAAAAATCTGATACACATTTGGCAAAAAAAAAACGTCTAAAGTAAATATTGTCGACCATGTTCACGAAAAAGATTTTCAGAAGAACTATTTCCCAGATATTGGAAAGATAATAGAATTGTCAAATTGATGTCTACAATATGTGGAACAAAACCTAAAACCAGATTTGAGTAGGAAGGAAAAAACCACCAGGATGTCAGATGTCCACACATTGCGATCGTTTACAGCAAACTAATGAGAGGGGTGATTTGTTTGACAGCATCATTGGTCGACACAGAATCAAGCTGGAAGTTAACGAAATTATATTTCAGATTATTTTACCATTTACCTGACATCAATTATAAATTCATGGTTTCTATATAAAAGAGTATGCCTGCTAAAATCTCAATCAGAAGAAATTTAGGAGTAATGTTGTCCGTTGTTTATGTGTGATGGGAAAATTAGGTGGTAAAAAAGGCAGACCAAGCTCGGGAATACAGAACCCCCAGATCTAAAATAAAGAGATCTCCAGCAGCGATAGTCCCTCCTCTAGATGTACGAAAGGATTCAGTTGACCATTCGCCACAGTGAAATGAAAATAACGGAATATGTAAGCTACCTGGATCACAAACATTTTACGTTATTTTTTTAGTAGGGTGATAATACAATGTGTTTCAATAAGAACTCAAATGGTTTCTTAAACTGTCATCAATTGAATCGAAATTTTTTTGTGTTTCCGAATTACGCTGTGTTACATGGGTGATTCTACATTAGAGGTTATCAGTTGTTAGGACAGGTGGCATAACAAAAATTTCTGAAATTTAACCGTATAATAGTATTTTTTTATTCAAGCAGCTACTTATTATACATCTGTATGCTGGCCAGTCAATTAATCATTTTTTCTGATTTAGAAGAGACACGTGAGATACTCCATGCAGGGGAGGGAGTTTTTTATATAAACCAACTTTAGTGTTGATAATGTTTGTAATGTAATGTTAATAATGTTAATAAAAAAAAAAACGGTTTATTTTTGGGAATCCAACTTTAAATTAAAATTCTTATAGACTATAATCATTCTCTTAAACTCTTGTTTCTCTTTTTCAGTTGAGAGATATGAAAAATTGTCTTTAATTGTTGAGAAAGTACTTCACCAAACAACAGTTTTTCTTTACGGTTTCTCCGGCACTTGGTGAATCTACTAGTTCGTATATTATCGTGTTTGGTGTATTGCGCTGATGCAGGTCGTTTTGATATTCATCTTTATATTCGCTTTTTATAGCGTTGCACTGTAGATTTAAGTTTAGCTATTTCAGCCGACTGTTTTGTAATCATCAAGTTCCTTGCCTTCCTTGTACAGAGCTGACTTTTGTTGGACTACTTGCGCTCGCCTGTTAATATTTTCATTTAGAGGAGGAGGTGGTGGAGATTAAGATTTTATTATCCGAATTAGAAATTCCTGAGCGCATTACTTATACCTTGGAAGTCTTGCTAAACGACGTCTATGTTTCTTCGCTTTTTCTCTTCATATATTTCTAACTTTTCGCTGTTTTCTGGGAGTCATTTGGTTTACCGTCTTAATAGTTCCCTTTTTTCTCGTTTACGTACTTTTTCTTTTCTTTATCTTTTTTTTGTGCGTACTTTTCGGGTCATTTTTTATACGTTGATATCGTAATCTTTCTGCTAAACGCTTTTTTACAGACGTTCTTCACGTGTGATTTTTCCGCCCTGCACCATAATCTATAAAATAAAAATAAACTTGGCAAAGTTAACACTTTTACCATGTTCAAATTTAGAAACTTCTCGTTAATAGTGTTAAACACTGGTGCTGAAGATCCTGTATAGTCTTATAGCAAAAATACCAACTTGTAATAAGTAAGTGAAATCACTACAAAAAATAACCAAACAGTAGAGAAAGAAAAGTATATGCATATTGTTTATATTAGGTACCTCCTTATAATAACGTGTGTGTTCGCCATAACAATACTCTGATCTGACACATTTATATCTCCCCTGGACATTTTGTCTCTATCCTGGCGTCTTACGAGGCGGGGGAAAGACGACAGGGGAGTGACGTTTTCATTATAAAACGGTGATAATTTTAAAAGTAATTTTTTTTATATTAGAGTTTGATATACATTTTTTGTGACAATCACTTCTGCTTCCAGAATAGATTAAAATGCACCAATTTAAAGTTGGCAGCTAACATCTGGCAGAAAAATTTGAAATAATTTTAATTCATTCTATAGCAGTAAGTGAATTGTCGCTCCGTGCCAACAATTGAAAAACCAAATCGGATCTGTCACTCAACGGCATTTCATCAAAAATGAGCTAACAATTTCGTGTTGTAAAAAGTTCAAATATTCTCTAACATTTAAATTTTGTCGAAAAAAATAAGGTCCAATCAGTCTTCCAATAAAAATACCGCACTACACAGTGGTTTTAAAAAGAGTACTGGTCTACACTCTATTATAAAATTGTGATTTCATCAGCCCTCCATCGGCATCTGAGAGAATACTGTTCCATTTGAGGTAAAAGTGTCTTCGTCCGTAAACATAATGTATTTTTGAGAAATTTACATATATTTGTCTGCAATCCACTCTTGTATTAGCGCACAAATTCAAATCTTGGGGCAAAGTCTCTTTCTTTTAAAGTATTAATAAATTTAGGCTTGTAAGGGTGATAACGGTGTTTTCTTTGAAATTCCTCTTACAGTTGACTTTGCTACATTTGTCTTTTCCGTTAAGGGGACTAGGGAGGGTTGAAAATGCAGAAATTGGCTCGCGTTTAATGGTTTATAACAAGGCGACGAATAAATATAAAACTTTTTTATTGTCAAAAGTGTAAAGTATAACATTATAAAATGCAGTGGCGGTTGGTGATGTTTCGAGATTAGCCATATCTTGAAAACGAGACATGGGACCCACTTCACTTTTTAGGTGACGACTATATACCTCTTGGAAAGGATTTATAGTGAAAAAACCGCCAACAAAGTTTGCGAAAAACTTTTCAAAAAACTACCTGGAGTACTCCTGGGATCTCAGTAACGCTCTGTGGAATATTTGCAGTCAATTTTTTTCATAATCTAGAAACAAATATAAGGAGAGGTTTTTCGATTTATTTTAAAATAAATTTTTTTTAAAAAGTTATGGATATTTTAATTTTAGAAACAAAATGTTCCTATAAAATTAAGAAAAATTAGAAATAATGACCTAACAATTTGAAAAAAATATATTTTGTAACAAATCGAAAAAAATCTCCTTATATTTGTTTCTAGATTATGAAAGATTTTCAAATAATCCACAGAGCGATTACTAAAATCCCAGGAAATGCTCCAGGATTTGAAAATTTTTTCGCAAACTGCTGCGGTCTGCCAAGGGGTGTATAGTCATCACCTAAAAGTGAGGTGGAGTCCCATGCGTCGTTTTCAAGATATGGCTAACTGAAGATCACCAACCGCCCTGATATAAATGAGAAAATTCATTGAAAGTCGTTCCCAGAACAATAATATCGGCGTCCCAATGTAATAAGGAAAATTGTCGAATCCACGGTTTTACCCGATTCCAGTCGAACGGATAAAGGTTTTGGCAAATTCTAAAAAATATTTCTTCTCCTTAGGCTCCCTCTATTGATTATACCTAACAAATTAAAAACAAAAATTAAATTCAACAAAATGGCGTCCAGAAAACAAAAACATTTTTTTTTTGTTATCTGAGTTATTTGTTATAAAATTGTAGCAATATTTTTTTTAAATCTGACTTTAGGTATAATTCATGCGTCATAGTGTTTGACAACTCCTGTATAAATTTCAAGTTGATATATTTCGCGGTTCTCGAGATATCCGGGTAAAATCATCAAAAAATGTAGTTTCGAGAAAATCGCATTCAAAATTTCGAAACAAATGGTTGTGTTAAGACAGTCGTACGGAAACAGAAACGTTTCCACCTCATTATTAGGTCGTTTTTAGTGTGTCGTTACAAATTAAACTTAATTCTACTCTCTATGATGCATAGCGAACCCTAGAAATTAGAATAATGCTCAGACCGTTCGGTCGGGACCGACCCGCGCGAATATCGGCATTCGGCCGGCCGCACGCCACCCTACGTTTTACGCTCTCTTGACCTCATTTTTGGGGATTTTTCAAAAAAACAAACGGGAAGATATTCCTAAAGGATCCAAGTATCGGAATATGCAAAAAAAAACGAAATTCGATTTTTTCGAAATTTCAACCCTCCCTAATCCCCGTAATGCGTTTTCTTTAAATTCTTGCTCACTGAACCGCTCTCCTTGATTTTTGCCGACCATCGCTTAGGAAATCAATTTTTCAGGATACCTGGCATTAAAATTTCGGCAGTAGTTATTTCGGCAGAAATTATTTCAACTTTCTCTGCTGTTGTAAAAAATGTTTACAAAATAGTGAAAGTAATTAATATTGCTAATGAACTGTCATTTTCTTTTTACAAACTGTCATAAGGTTTTCTATAGCAACGGAATTCCATGGCTATTACTGATTTTTTGCATATTAAGTACTTTTTTTAAGTGATCTATTTATTGTTTGTTGTTTAGAAGTAATAGTTTCGTGTAAGCATAGCCAAATTGTAATTAAAACCATTTTGTACAACATAAATATACTAACATAAATGTACAAAATAAAGTTTAATATAAAAACAGTAGAAACACTATGGGTGATTTTTTTTGGAAAAAACTTGGAAAATAATCCAGATAGTAGGTACCGTTGTTTCGATCAAGAATATCAACAATCTTCAAAACCAACGATACCCCGAATATTTTTAGCACAGTATGAATTGCAATACAGACTTTATACTGCTTTGAAGCGTCTTAGGTGTTTCTGATTAGTTAGTTACGGAGTGAATCAAAACTTAAAATATAAAAATTTTTGGATGTCAAAATGTTTCGCTCAAAATCGGCATATAGGCATAAAATATCATTAGGAACATAATTTCTAAGTGACATTTTTCAAAATATTAACAATTTAAACCCATTTTCTAAAGATTTTTTTGGAAAATCACAAATTTGACAGTTGCCAGATGTTAGCTGTCAACATTGAACTGAATTGCATTTTAAGTTATTTTGGAAGCAGAAGTGACTGTCACCAAAAGTTGATTTATAACTGTTTTATCAAACTCTAATATTAAAAAAAAATCCTGAATGGTTCCAACTTTATGGCGGACACTGTATATGCAACATGTCAAAATTTAGGACGATTTTTATCATTGTTTTCATCCTGTAGGAGTACCAAGGCGTCTAGGGAAAATATTTAGTTTAAAAAAAGTCGTACATATAATGGTAATTGGACTGGGTACTGGAACCTTCGGCGTAGAGACAAATAACTGGGCGGTTTTCACGAAACACCGAACTACTTTTTCAAATTTTTTTTTGTAATAATCAGTTGTCTAAGATAACAACCTTATTTCCCTTATCAGCTTTTTTAAATGAAAACAATCCTTCTCTCATAATTGTTTGACAATGTTTTTGTCTTTCTTGGAATTTCTTTTGGACTTATTTTTAACAATGTTGGAACTCATTTGTTTTCTAGCTGCTTCTCTGACAAACCCCTTGGAAGAATCAGGCAGGGAGGCCGAATTTTAGTTCTATAGTTAGGATATTAAGTTCTTCTTCGTCAAACATTTGCGAAGATAAGTTTTGTACAAGGTTGACGACTTTCTGACGAGTATTTTTTTAATTCTTTTAAAACCTAAATTTTTATTTCCTGAAGACATCTTTTTAATAAATTTTGTTTCGTTCGTTAAACGTTTGTTTTTTTGATAAAAATTTCAACTTTTTCAGTAAAAAACGATGATTTCGGCAAATTCACCCGAATCAGTATTTCGGTGTTTCGTGGAAAACGTCCAGTTTTTTGTTTCTACGCCAAAAGGTTCCAAAAGGCAGGACTCCAGGAACAAGATCGTTTCATGGTCAGCGGAACCAAATCTCTACTGTAAGTCCACTACTAGGAATAAGTGAATAGGGTGCAGAAATGTGGTTTCTAAAAACCCGAACACAAAAAACCAAATTACAAACAAATTGGGTGAAATTTGCGAAATCATCGTTTATTACTGAAAGTTGCAAATTTTGCTAAATAAAAATGGCTGGATTTAGAAATCAAACATCTATATAGTAAACGAAGTTGACTTGAAATTGAGCTTACGAATTATATAAAAAACTAACTTTAGATATTAGGTAATATACATAAAGTACGAAGGAATGGTGCGAGTTTCAGAGGAAAATGTTTGTAGTTGTAGAAACAAAATTTATTAAAATATGTTTTCATTATAAAAAAAAAATAGGCTTTAAAAGATTAAAAAAAGGGTACTCCTCAGAAATTCGTCAACATTGTACAAAACTTATCTTCGCAAATGTTTTACGAAGAAGAACTAATATCCTAACTATAGAACTAAAATTCGGCCTCGGCAACCTCTGGAGGAACCCTGGAGGAAGTCCTGGCAGGTGTTGAATGTGCAATACAGCACCTGCCCGATTTTAGGTTTGTCAAAGAAGCAGTTAGAAAACAAATTAGTTAAAACATCATTAAAAATAATACCAAAAATTCTAAGATAGATAAAAAACATTGTCAAACCATTAGAACGAAGGATTGTTTTTTTATTTAAAAGCCGACAAAAGGAAATAAGGTTGTTATCTGAGACAAAAGTGATTATTAAAAAAAAAGTAGTTAGGTGTTTCGTGGAAAACGTCCAGATTTTTTATAATGGTTAAGCAAAAAATAACAGCAAAATCCAAAATTTCTTTCACCGATCAGGAAAAAGACTTTCCCATATAATGCGGACTTTTTTGCGTGACACTGTATTCTGTGTCTTCCATGTCACTACATGGATGTGGAAGTAAGACAAATTTGTTCGTCCAAGCACGTTCGTTCTTGTATTCATATTTTCACTACTATACAATGTTGTCAAAGGCATTAAGCTCTTTGTCCCATGCGCTAAATTTTCTCCAGCATCCAGCGCAATGGACCGACGCTGCTCAGTTTCCATCCGGCGACGGCGACGCTGCATCGCGGCTCTGCAGAAAACTGTCGAGGGTTTATGTACGTTCCCGGTCGTAATATCGGTCCGTGAATCACCTTCCTTAACAATCTAGCTAGAGTAATTTATAAATTTCCGATAGTTCACAGCAAATACGATTAATAAGGTAAGGAAGTTAACAGAGTGCCATGTATATTAGTTGTACATAATTTTTTTGCATAACGGACCAAGATTACATAGAAGGGGTTCTATGATAATTAGACCAGTTAATGGGGTTTTAACGGGTTCTAGGGACACGTTATTATTGCAGATATTATAAATGAAGGGGTTAGAATAAAAAGGGTATAAGTAACATTTTCATTGTTTGAAGATATTTGAGCTTAAAGTTAAGTAACTATATAAAAGTAAGGAAAACATTTCAGTAAAATCTAATTTTATTTTGATTAATTAAAAAATGGCAGAATTTTTAGCAAAAGTCGTTTAGGACAATACTCATATTTAAAAAAAAAGCACTTACACCCTTTTTATTCCAAATATTTTTTTAATACAGTAAAAATAAAAACAAGAATATGTGTAAAAACAAACTTTATTCCCAAAATTAAGAAAACAAATCTAGTCACTACTGTCAGAATCAGAGTTCAGTATATGTATATCATCCACGTCGTCGTCAAACTCAAAATCCGTATCACCGAAATAAGCATCATTCTGTGTATTTTTTGACGTAGAAGCAGTGGTTTTGGAAGTTTGATTTCTTTTTTCTTGCCTTTGATTTTAGTTTTCTTAGTTCTATGCTCAGATTTTATAAAAGCTATGATATACGGGTGGTATATATTCTAGAAGTGTTTGCAAATTTTTTCATTTTCTACTGAAATATTAATGGGATTTTCATTCAACTTTGAGCAAAATATTCTCTGCAAATCTTTTGATGGTCGGCCATTACCCAAAAAAGGGCACTCGCATGTAAAAGGAAAATCATCATCAATAGTAATCTTACACTGGAAAGCATATGTCTCGGAAGTTTTGTCTATTCTATTCTTCTCTTCTCTATGTCCCTTTTTTGGATCGCCTATTGTGTTGAGATGAGCAAATAAATAAAAATCTTCTTTTTCTCGTATCATCTTATTTTCTCGTATCTTGAAGCGTTTGAAGCTGATCCTATTACATTACTTCAGTCTTGTGGTGTAAATACTTAGGAAATTTCCTTTACATTTTCTATTAGTCCAAATCACCTGTTACACTCCATGTATGTGTGGCCCGGCTCCAAAAATTTATGGTGTATTTCTTCGAGTTGAGTAACTTTTTTAAATTTAGCGTTCATCAGATTTTTTGGTATTTATTATAACATAATAATATAAATGACACAGCAACTTACCTTCAGCACTTTCTAATTCTTCATCACTTTTCATTAACGTGTTATACAGCACAAAACAGAAAAGAACAAATAGATATTATTGATCAGTTGAGAACTCAGTAATTGTTTAGTATATTGTGGATTGGAATAAAGGGTACAACTGCATTTGTATGCTTTTTATGCCAACAAAATCTGTACTTTCGTTTACTAGATTTTCTACCATACAATATATGTCGATAAATGTATTTAAAATCACTTGCACCATTATACCCTTTCTATTCTAACCCCCTCAAAAGAGTTACTGTGAGGGTGAGCTTTTAGTGCTTATCAGTGACGGCCGGTGGAATTTCTTCTCGTACTTTCTAAGGAAGCATAGGAGCAACATCACATTTTAGAGGGTGATTACTAGACCTAAGTACTAGACTTAAGTAGAAAATAACTTGTATATGCCCAAATTGTATGTATGTGTATGCTAAAAATGTATGCCCACCAAAAGATCTTGAAAACGATTTGTATATTATTTGCGTAATATTCCATTTTTTTTGCGGTCGTTCAAAACTGACCTCCGTGAACTTGGCCCGCCAACTTTTCAATTTTTCAAGTTGGACTTAAGACTTTATTTGTACCAAATATATTTTCGTTTGTACCAAAAACGCAGAAAAGTTATTAACCCTTAGAGTATCGGCATTTTTGCTCAAAAATGAGAGTCCTTTTTCACTGAAATTTTGTGCATATTTATAACTGATAGGTATGTTACGAAACTGTCGACATTTGTACAAAATAAAGAAACATGGCGATCAACAGACCCTTTATCCTGGATGTTCTGGAAGAACAGATACCCTCGGCATGGAAACAAACGAAACATTTTAAACTGTTTAATATTCTACTGAGAGAGCGCAACAGTTGGCAAACGTCGAGGAGGAAAGTATAGTGTTCGGTGCTCATTGAAAAGCGTTCAGATTTTTGGAGTTTTCTGCCGTCAAAAATTTTCAACTTTCTGAAAATACGTTTTGCATATGCAGAAATTTTTTTTTCAAAACAGTGCAAAAAACACTAAAGTTTATGTTTTCAGGTCGCTAATCACAAATTTGATATTGAGTTGCATTTTGACACGTGTCAACCACGAAAATGCCAATTTTTGTAGTTGTCAACTACAGTTCTTTCTTATCTCAAATCGTCAGTTATTTAATATCTGAGGATTTTAATTTGCCAATCTGCCCAATTTTCAATTTTTGATATATAATTTCTCAACTTTTTATACTGGATATCCCACAATGTTAAGGTTATAAAATATCCTCGTTTGCGAATTCTGGTTGATCAAGAAGATTATAAATATAAGACTTTCCCTTAGCATTACCCAGGCTAGCGACGTGGTCGCAGAAAGTTTGTAGCTCCTTTTTATGTTTTCTTTTTGGTTTGTTTTTTATTTTTGTTTTGTTTTTGAACTTTCACCTTCTTTTCAAAGAACGAAAATTATTGATTATTTTTCACAGTTTTGGTAATTGGTAGCTGTCAATTTTTTTCGGTATTTGAATCTAATTAGTAATCCAAAAATAAGAGATCTGTTACATATGAATATTTGAAAATTATCTAAAATTCTTTAGATATTGATTGTAAGTTTGACAGCTGTCAAAATCAATTTTTGGAAATAAAATAGTTGTCAATTATACAAAAAATGTAGACGATATGGTTTATAAGGAATTTTCAAAATTGAGCGACTAAAGTAATTATTTAGGCCTTTTAGCATATTGATAACAGGTTCGGAACTTGGCAGCTGTCAAAATTCAGGATTACCGATCAAAAAAACGTAAAATATAATGTTTATAAATAATTGTGTGAACCTAAAATACAGTCATAAAAGTGAATATAGAAATGACATATTTCCATCTTGACAGTCAATACAAGTGGAAGTTGCCAAGATCAATTTCTAAAAGTAGAGATAGTCATTAGCGACCCTAAAAACCTGATCAATCAACGTTTATAGTAAATTTTTTTAATGTTGAGTAAATAGCCCAAAAAGGTGTGGGGTGGCTTTACTCAAAGCATCACTCTTTTACTCTTTTTTTTTTCTCTCTAAGGGATTAAGAAAACAAAGTTATGCCGGGCCAACATCACGCCAATCTGCCAACTTAAAATTTAGATTCCTTCAAGACACCATTTGTTGGTACTTCGTTTTTACCCATATCAGCAACAGTTTCGTTTGTACCTCAAGGTTCGTACATTAAAAAAAAACATATGGGGGGCCAAGTTCACTGACCGTAATCATGATGGCATTCTGTATATGTATTTCGCACCTAGGGCTGCCTGATTGGATATTTCAAATTGTACAGCGGATCAACGCAAATGTGCTAAATTCAGGTACAGAATGCCATGAAGTGCGAAACTCTTACAGAATGCTCTTCCATGTGCGTGAATATTACATACCAGGTGATAAAAAAAGATTAGGTAAAACAAAAGAAAAAATAAAAACAAGATGCATTGTTGAAATAAAAAAAATTAGCAGTGCAGAAATGTAAAGTCTAAAACAAACTTCTGTCTTGTGCATTCTAACATACTAAGTAATTATTAGGTGGCATCTGACTGTTATTTTGCAAAATTAAAGCCTGTGTCTATTAAACATTTTTTGCCATCCAACTACAAACATATTCAAACAACATGTGATGAGCGGTGCCTTGTTACACTTTCCAGAGCTAATACTAAAAAAAAGGTTTGAAAAATGGGTCACACATTTTTGATTAATTTTGTTTAATTTTAACGAAGTACATCATATATTAACTATAGAATCATCTCCCGGCTAACCTTAAATAATAGCTAAATATTTATTTTACATTTTTAGAACTAATTGTTGAAGTAAGAGAGCACTTTTTAGGAGCCTAGGTCACGGCTGACCCCCTAAGTGACCATAATGCAATTCTACTGAAGTGTGACCAATTAGGGTTCAACATTGTGAATCATGCTTTTACAATTCGAAATGGTGGATGTAAAATGGCGGATTCAAGACAATTTATTCAGAATATCTTATATTCTGAATAAACATAAAAATGGTAGAAATAATAAAACATATACATCATCGACTTTGACTACGTACTTGATTTTAGAATTTTTATAATTCAAAATGGCTGATTCAAGATGGCGATCGAAAAACAAAAAATCACTTGAGTACATACTGACTCATTTCAAACTCTTGAGTACATTTTTTCCGCAATATTATCAAATTTTGCACTCTATTTTGAAACCATCACTTGTTGAGATCGATTGAAATTGCTGATCGCGTAGCAAAACTGCAAATGTCACCGAAGTGAGAAATATAAATCACATGAAAAAGTAGTGATAATAACAAATTTTGGTGTTTAGAATTTATTTTGACACATTATACGGACATTTCTCAATTCGGCAAGAGAATGAAAGTAATGATCTTCCCAAGTAAAGCTCATTATGTTCTTTTTACCAACTGGTATCTTGATTCCACCAGTTTGTGAATCCATCCAATTGAATCAGTTATATTGAATTCCAAAAAATCTGACGTCATATTTGTCAATCCCCAAATCGTAATCAAAAAAACAAATGGATATATATTCCACAATTTATTGAGTTAAAAATGTTTTCGCCATATTGGGTATATATCGCGTTATTGGGTCCACCATCTTGAATATTTTAAACAAAATTCTGGTTTCATAATCAGTGATCTCAAAACCCCATGTAAACAGTTTTCAGTTCGATTTCAAGCAAATTTGAGATATTTATCTCTCATGTTGGAACCGCCATATTGAATTTTTCAAATCTGATTTCAGATTCTGATCAGAGATCTCAAAAACCAATGTATATAGTTTTCAGTCCAAATTCTAGCAAATTTAAAAGTTTTGTCCCTCATATGGGATTTGTCCAAAGTGTATTAGATCCGCCATCTTGAATTTTAAAATCTGACTTTAGATTCGTAATTGGCGACTCCTAAATCCCAAAATAATGATGTTTGAACAAAGGCGAGTCTTTTCTTTGAGCCATTATACTGGATTTCCCGTCCTCAAAGGTTAAAATAAGCTCACAATTTGAATATTTGACAATTTTTTTTAAATTTCCAGTAGGTTTTAGTTATAATAAATTAAAAACAATCTAATACACCGGACTTCAGATTTTAATTTCCAATTTTATGGATCAATTTATCAAATAAAAAATATATATTATCTATAACAATTATATATTTTCTCGGTCTAGGCCGAAAATAGTATATTACCTGTACATACCAAGGTGCCAAGTTTTTCATTCCCATCAAGAAATTGTGAAGTACACCGAGGTGCGAAACGCCGAGGCTAACTTTATCTCGAGAAAGATACTTTTCACCAAGATTTGAATACTATTTTGCAGTACAGCCTCATTAATTCTAACACACGTTAATCCGAACGACCAAATCACAAAGGATAGTCGTACGGTACCTCGGAAATCGAAAGTAAGCAACCAGTGTCAGTCGCCAACTTTAAATATTGTTTCCCGTCAGATCTATGTATGTTTAAAATCCGCTAAATTCAATAGAAAACCGCTAAATATAAAATATCAAGAATAAAAATTGAATGAAATGAGAATATGAAAATTGAATGAATATAAGAGATACTTGGCACACGCAAAGAATGGTTTTATTCTATTTTAGCCAGGGGTCTTAATTTTGAATATTCGTGAAATTACATTCACACGTGAAACATTTCGTTTTTAATTCGTTGGCGAAATATGTACGCTAGTTAGATTTTAATTGTTGTGAAACAAATTTTTTTACAAATTCACATAAACGAATATATGTATGTAATTCGGGTTATAAGGTTTTATAAGAAGTTTAAGTAAAATTTGAATTCATGATAAGGGTTATAAGAAATATGTTATTGATTATTTAAATTCCCCAGTATAAAGTTAATTTAATGTGTTTTATTTTCTGTGGGTTTACAGAAGAGATATATTTCTATACTGTAATTTTAGATTGTGAGTAATAAGATTTCGCTCATGATAAGTTTACTTTTATATTTTAGAAAACGGTAATTGTTACAAAGATCCACAGTAACTCCTTTAGAAAGCCTATAAAGGCTTTCAAACTGACGATCGTTTGAATCGAGGGATCTTGTCTTAATACCTACTCTTCGTGGAGTTATAAACTCGTTTTCCACAATATCTTTTACGTTGTGAAATATTGCGTATGTCAGTTCCTCTATATTGGCTATTATTAATTTTGAATACTACTATAAAACTCTGAAAATTAGATTTTTAATTTTTCGTGTCGGTAATACCTCATTTTAATAGCTTTAATCTAATCAACTCGGTGTGTTTAAGATAATATTGTTGTACAGGGCGCTCATTTTACGCGACACATTCTTATTCATTGCCTGAAAAAAAGTAGTATGCACGCCTATGATATTTTTTCTTCAATACTGTATAGTTAAAATGATTTGGCAACTTTTCCGTCTCTTGAAAAAAAAAAAAGATCTCTCTCACGGTTTTCTAACAACAGGAGCTTATTTAAGAGGTTGCATTTTGTATGTGTGGAAGATTTTGAATACTCTTAACAGTAGGCTGCATTAAGGCTTTGGCAGTTGTGACGTATTGATGTATACAGGGTGTTAATTAAGTATGTACACAAACTCCAAGGAATGAAACTTTGATTGATTTAAGACAAAAAGTTCCTATAAATATAGGTCCTAAACGGCTTCGTTTTAAAAATACGAAATGTTGAATTTTGTATTCCAAGCAGGTTTTCCTTTAATAACTAGAAAATGCCAAGTCGCATCAAATTGAAATTTGGTGGACGATTTTAATGTCTAGGAAAATGTAGTCTAGGAAAAAGTTACTGTTTAATTTGCGGAAAATGATTTACTAATCATTTAGTGAAATTACTATTAATATTAATTAAAAAATAATAAAAGCCCACCGTTTTTCTAAAAATGTTAAAGGTGTCTCAATCATTATTTCAATATCCTGTACGTCCGAAACTCAATTCTTTTCGACGCATGTTCGTGTTTTTTTTAAATTTAGTCAGCGACGTGTCATTTTTCTTGAAAAATCTTGAGAAAGTTATGGTCGAATGAAAAATAATTAAATGCTTTCAAAATGTAGTCTATAGCTGTTAATAGGTACCAAGCTTTAATTTAAAAAATAAAAAAAACTCCGTAAAGTTTAACACTTCTACGGAAATTAGTTGAAAATTAGGACTCAAAGTTTTTTTTAATACTTCTCTAAAACGGCTAATTCAATCGCAAAATGTCGAGAGTTGTCTTTTGTTTAGAATTAATTGTAATTGTTGTAAGAAAGATTTTTAAAACATAAGTGGCGTATTATTTTTTTCTCTAGATAAACCACGGGGGTTATCCCTGCGTACGCCGTTGGTAGAATTATAAAAATAGTCTTTTGCTTAAGAGTACCCCTTAATGTATTAAAATTGGCCACCAAATTTCAATTTGATACGACTTGGCATTTTCTAATTATTAAAGGAAAACTTGCTTGGCATACAAAATTCAACATCCCGTGTTTTGAAACGAAGACGTTTAGGACCTATATTTATAGAAACTTTTTGTCTTAAAATCAATCAAAAGTTTCATTCCTTGAAGGTTGTGTACATAATTAATTAACACCCTGTATAATATCTGCATCTTTTTTATAATTGAAGAGTGGAAATTGAAAACCGTTTATTTTAACCAAGTTTGACCAAATTGTCTTGCTGAGATATAATTAGAAGAAAACAATATTTTAAGAAAATAAAAAAAATAAACGACAAATAATTTTTATTTATTACATTTTAGAATATTTTTAACGTCAAATAATCCCAACAAAACTAATATGATGGTTGGTCTCTCAAACTAAATACAAAAAAGAAGAAAAGTCTAAGTGCCATATCAAAACAATGAAAACTAACAACCACTCTTCTCACTAAAAATGACGTTAATGTTGCTTGGTGTTTTCCATCAAAATTTCCCAAAGTTACAGTATTTAAAGAGTATGTAGTCCAGCATATCTTCTAAATTGTTAAGCTTCTCTGCAATTTTTTATTTTTACACTCAAAGAAGGCAAGTGACCATTTTAAAGTTGACTGTAGATTTTACTTTTTTACATTTGTACCTCGAGAACATTGCATTGCTGCCAGTCTTTTATTTCGTCAAATGATTTTGTTTTGTTTCAACTAGTGTGTTTTCTTTTTCGATCAAAATCCGAGATACCTAAGAAATTTTTAATTTGGTCGACCCAAACAGTCATCCAGCCAATTTCTGGAAGTCGATGAATTAGATGTCATTAAAAAGGTTGTTTATGGCATGCGCTCATGACAATTTCCTTAGATTCCCAGGTACAAAAATTTTTGGTACCTTCTTTCTCTTCAAAATTACAGAACTTTCTCTACTTAATGTTCTGCTCTACTTAATCGTATTGGCCTGAAACTACTAAATCTATTAGCAGCATTAATATAATCTTTTTGTTTTGTTTCCTAGTTAACTAGTTAGACCTAGAGTTAACTAGTTTCCTCTGTTTTCTCTTTGTTAAGGATGGTTGCCGCAAGACTTTTAATACTCCGAAGCAATTTGTGTCCTCCACGTACTAATAATGATTCATTCCACATACACATGTAAGCAGAATCTGTATCTGAGACATGAATGCCCAGATCAAAGAATGCCCCAAATGCCCAATGCAAGACCATGTCCTAACATAAAACATTAGCGTACAGGCTACAAATTTCCGGATATGAGTAACCACCACAAGGCAGGGATATCATACAGAGATATTCAAAGAATTAAAGTAAAACCGCATGTTAAACATGCGGTCGGACGAATTGGCCGTGTCATAGTTTTCCACAAACTTTATTGATTGATAATACCGAATGAGGAGAGGAATACAAGAGACACATACCAATTCAGCGGAATGAAACCACCTGGTATATAGATGGGTCCAAAACGGAACAATGTATTGGAGCAGGTATTACAAATTGAGACCAAGGGTGCCGAAATCAGCATATCTAAACTTGGGGAACTCAACGTATTTCAGGCAGAAACTGCAATATCCGCTTGTGGAGGAGATGACCAGGAGGGTGTTACACAAATAAAGGATCCAGATTATTTCTGATAGTCAAGTAGCACTCAAAGCCCTCGGAGCAATAGAAATACATTCCCAGGCCGTTAAAGACGTATGGATTCGCTAATACAACTAGCGGAATACAACAGTATCACTCTCAAGTGGTAGAGAGGACACCAAGGTCACGAAGGGAACGAAACAGTGGATTTTGTCGCAAAAGCGCTGAGGTTCCATTGATAGGGCCTAAACCCACCTGCGGTCTGGCCTACCGAACAACGAAGGGAGGGCCATAAAGGACCTATTAAGAGAAACATATTTCTCTCACTGAACGAAAGTACCAGGGTCGAAACAATCGCGAATGTTCATTGGCAAACTATCCTGGGACAAGTCAATACACTTCATAAAACTGGGTAGAAACCAGCTGAGATGGATAGTAGGACTGTTCACAGGACACTGCTCACTCATGCGACATCTCACCACAATTGGGATGAAAAATGATCCCGGTTGTAGGAGGTGTGGGGAGGGAGGAAGAAACCCTTCACATATTATGCGAATGCCCAGCAGTGGCAAATGTTAGGCATTCGAACTTTAGGGCTCACACAATAGAACCAAGAGAAGTGAACAGATGCTCCACTAGAAACTATTTCTTAAGGGGGAAACAGATGAATGATTAGCCTGTGGGGTCACAATAAGTATCGGCTTAATTGCACAGGTCTCGCACCTACCCCATACTGTTACTGTAATTGTAACTGTAATATAAAACATTGCCGAGTGTGTTAAGGTGAGGATAAACAAAACACAATCTACGAATGCAACTTAACATTACTTAGCCTTAGCCGTTTTCTTTCGTTTTTCACGTTTTCGACACCTTTGCCTCTTTTTATGTCTATATTTGTCAGCTTCGATGCCCGCATACCATTCCATTTTCAATAATAACAACTTAAACTGAATGACACTTACAATTAGACGATTTTTCCTCAAAATCCCGAGGGACTTGGACGGTGCGCCATCTATTGTGCCCACAGTAAACTTATACCAGCGTTGTGGAACTTAGACTGTTTTGTACATTTTTAAATGGCACATAGACATCAAAATCATAATAAACAAAATTTGATTGGTGTGATACTTAGACTGTTTTGAATTTCCCTCTTCAATTTCGTATTATTTGTGGTGTAACAAATTGCATTTAGTAATAACTGCAAACGGCGAATTATTATATTTTCACTAAACAAACGGGCTTGATCATGATATTGGGCTATTGTGAAGAAAATCATAAAGCAAGCGTGTAAGTTTATGGGGAAAAATTCTTAATGAACACGTATCCAAATCTAAAACTTTTGCTAATATTGAGTGCCGTTTGCGTGAAAGTGGGCTTTTTACCAACTAGGGTTAATTGTAGATGTCAGCAGTATGTTTGAAGGCCTCTAACTCGACAAACAGGTCCTTAATATAATTGAGAATACTCTTCAAGTGAGTACTCGGCATTTAGGTCGTTGTTAGATATTCGGAAGGATGTGATGAATTATATAACTCGGGAGCAGCTGCTGCATCTATTTCATTTCATGGTAGTTTAAATTGTTACCTGCCAATTTAGTTTCGTTTAAAATTGTGTCAATTCATTCAAGATAAAAGATTATAAGACATCAATTTTCACAAAAAAAAACTTGTCCCAGATGAACCCCGTTTTGGAGGCGTGGTGTTACAAATGTATACAACGAACATGTTTATTTAAATGAAAATCATCATGCTTTCAAGGAAATATATTTTTCAGCTTGAATTCCGCATAATAGTAAATGTGTGGGCAGGAACCATGAGCATTTTTTTATTGGACCATTTTTGTTACCACCACCGTTGACTGGTGAAAATGATTTGTCCTTCATACAACATAGTCTGCCAGAACTTTTTTAGAAGGTATACAGTTGCAACTTCGTCAGGAAATGTAGTTTTTACATGACGGGGCGCCTCCACATTTGCTTTCAACGTGATAACATACCTACAGGAGCAGCAGTATCCTGTAGGTGGACAGGCAGGGAGTTGAAGCCCCTGCACCCTGGCCGCCTCGTGGTACAGGCCTGAATCCTTGCGATTTCTGTTTATGGCGTGCAATAAAATCAAAAAGGTATACCACGCCAGTAAATACCGAAAGAAGAACTTTGGAATAGGATTGTGAATGAATGCAGATCAAATTAGAAACAATATGGGATGTTACACTTCAATTTTTTGAAACAAGTGACTCTGTCTACAGGAAAATGGTGGTCATATTCAGCATTTATGGGCATAATTGATTTCCGAAATTTAATTAATGTCGATTTCTGATTGGATATTTTTTTCCTATTCCCTTTTTCCCTATTATTAAAATAATTTTTTATTTTACTGTTCCTTTTATTAACATGTTTCCTGTCATTTACTAGATTGTAAAATAAAAAAATTTTAACATGTTCATAAACTAACTTATTTTTAAGATGACTAGATAGATACATATTTGCATTTACTAAATTTACTTAATTCGTTGAATAAAGAAATTCATCCACTGCTATTAAAAAAAATAGTGCCCCCTTTAGGGCTGTATCTTGAAAGGGGTACATTTTGGAAATAGGTAAGGATTGGGTTGAATCGTCTTATTTTAATATAATTAATCCGTGGTAGGACGTTGACCCGGAATTTACTGACACCCTGTCTGTGGATACCATGATAAGTAGGGACCGGAAGGGTGTTACAACGGTGGGTCGGACTCGTAATCCGTCATGTCATTGACGGAAGGATATATGAGAGACCAAAAGACGAGGGAAAAGTGTGTTAATAATGTACCCTATCGCTTGTGTCATTCAGAAACACCGACTGTCTTCATTGCTTGAGCGTACGTTGCCACTAAAGTGAATATTGTCACTATGTTCCACGAGAAGCACATAGGGTAGGCTAGATAGTTTATTTTTTGAAAAGAGTCCTGAATAAGGTTTCTCGGCGCGATAATTAGGTAAAAAATAGTAGAAATGTATTGTGCATGTTTTTGGATAAAATCGGTATGTAGGAACCTTATTAAAATAATTCGATACGAAGTAGCCGAAAACCGTTTTTGCGGATTAAGGGACGAAAAATAATTTTTTCGTAAAACAAGAAATAGCACATCGTAGCGCTTGAAAAACCGAAAAAAAACGAGTTTTGTGATCAAATCGTTTCAGAAGTTTTTGCACAAAAAAATAAAAACCGATGAAAAATGCCCATTTTTGAAATCGAATTACAAAAAGGTTCTAATGGTCGCAGAAACTTCTGCTTCTACTTCTCGGAAGTCTCTCGGGAAGCCTCTCCCGTCGCAGATTTCTGTCAGCGCGTCTGCGGCGTCTGCGTCCACTCGCTTACCGAGCGCTCGAGGCAACGCGACGCTTGATTTTCAAACGCGTTTTCAGTCGATTGAATGAACCTCTCCCACAAGTCACGGCAATGGATTTATAGGGAATTTAATGATGAGTAATTTAAGCCCAGGAAAACTGCTCTACGACCATTTTTCGGCTTATTCAAGCCGTTTTCGAAAAGACATTTTAGTTTTTTTTCGATTTATGCAAAAGTTCTTATTATTTTTGCATGAAATTTTTACCAGATGAGCACGACCAAAAGCTGAAGTAGAAGCGAAGTTTCTGCGACCATTAGAACCTTTGTAATTCGATTTCAAAAAAGGGGCATTTTTCATCGGTTTTATTTTTTTGTGCAAAAACTCCGACGATTTGATCGCAAAAACTCTTTTTTTTTTTAGCTTTTTCAAGCGCTACCACGTACAATTTTTTGTTTTACGAAAAAAAAAATTTTTGTTGTCCTTAATCCGCAAAAAACGATTTTCGGCACTTTTATCGATTTTTTACTAAGGTTCCTACATACCGATTTTATCCAAACACACACAATCAATTTATACTATTTTTTACGTAATTATCGCACCGAAAAACCTTATTCAGGACTCTTTTTAAAAACTGAGCACTTTTATGCTATATTGCCTGGATTACATGCGCAAAACATTATGCACAAATCAAACCCAAATTCCTTTTCTCTAACAGTACCAGTAATATTTTGTTCATGGATATTCTAATCTAAATGTCTCGGCGTCTACGAAATATATATCGACGATTGCAAGGGATACATAACATATCGTATATCGTCGTAATTTTCAATACTCTCTCAACCTATTCACAAATGGTAACCACTTGTCATTATTGCAAAAATCCACACAAAATCAGATAATATGTAAATACACTACGACGACTAAAAGAAACACGTACACGGTGCAAAATGCATATATACACACGTTCATTAGTTAATTACTCACGACACATGAAAATTATTGAAACTCAGCGTTCTGCCGTTCGTCTGTCTCGCGTCGGCTAACTGTTGTACTAATCGACGACGGAACGCTCTTTCGCTATGTGGATATAGTGCATATATCCTTTCCTCGAACATGAGCGGAAGAGTTTTTAATGCGTTACCAGGTACGGTTATTGGCGTACCTTCACGGCAAAAAATATGCGTATATAATTTATAAGACGCTCAAAAAAATACTGTTTATACTTTAATTATCAAGAGGTTGTATAGTGACGGCCCTACGTTATAAACGCACTTTCCAGAACTGAAAAAATGGATATCGAATAACTTTATTGTTTCGGTCTGGTATTTCAATTTCGTAGTAATTTTATTAGTGAATAATTGGTAATTTTCGACGGATACTGACTGTAGAGTCTCATCAATGAAAGAAGTAATTAATTCACGCGTTACCATGGTAATCATTCCCTGAATCAAATTATTGTTAGGGAAGAGAGAATAATTTCCCTCTCAAAGTGAGTACATGCTGGGTTAATATTAAATTAACCCTTTAACGCTAAGTTCACTGTCGAGAGACATGAACGTAGGGGGCTCATTTACCCGATAGAAAAAATAAATAAAACTAACTAAAACCGTGTTCGAATGGAATCGTTAAAATTTGCAAAAAAAATTGATGTAACCTTCAATTATTAACAAAAACTATTAAAACATGCGATTTTTTCAAGATTCTTTTTTTAAATCGCAATTTTAACTATGTTATCGTCCTTTATACCACTCAAAAACAAAAAGAACTTACACTTGAGATGTGTACTTGAAGGAAACGCAATGAGAACAATTTAATTTTCTCATTTTTGAGAGGTTATAATAACTAGATATGGCAAAATTCAAAGGGTGATATTTCTCGTTTTTTACCAGTTGCGGGATCATTGACGCAAAAGAAGAATTTTTGAAAAATTATTAGTACTTTGGGGGTTTTTGGAGTTGCTGATCACAATGCTGATGTCAGAATTTCAAAATTCAAGATGACGGATTCAATATGGCCACGATCACGAATCAAATTTCAAATTTTCGATTATTTTGCCTCAAACTTTATAAACTAGGGTTTTGGGAATTGCTAAATCACGATCCCGATGTCAGAATTTCAAAATTCTGGATTTAGAAATTTGCTTCCGCCAAATGGACGCCATGTTATATCTACCATCCTGAATTTTGAAATTCTGATATAGGGATCCTGATTAGCGACCTCAAAAAACCCTAGTTTACAAAAGTTTGAGGCAAAATAATCGAAAAATTTGAAATATATCGGGATGTACACTTGAAGGGAAATAGGTGGCCATATTGGATCCGCCATCTTGAATTTTGAAATTCTGACCTCAAGATCGTAGCAGCGACCCCTTAAAACCCCGAAAGTCCTAATAATTTTTCATGCGATTTTTTTTGCGTCAATTATCCCGCAACTGATAAAAAACGAGAAATATCACCCTTTGAATTTTGGACATATCTAGTTATTTTAACCTCAAAAATGAGAAAATTAAATTGTTCTCATTGTGTTTCAGCAAGTACGTCTCGAGTGCGTTTCTATTTGTATTTAGCGTTATAAATGACATTAACTTATAGCTGAAATTACGATTTAAAAAAAAATCTTGAAAAAATCGCGATAGTTTTTGATTGAAGGTTACCAATTGAAGTTATCAATTTTTTTTGCAAATTTTAACGAGTCCATTCAAAAAAACGACCTCGAAAACATGGGAATACATGGTTTTAGTTGTTTGGGATAACCATGGGAATACATGGTTAGTCGGCACATGCAGCAATTCAAGGGCGTTGAGTATTTATCAATAGGGTTGGTCTATCTTGTCGCAAATCAACGGCGCGCGGTGGGTGAGCCATTTAGTAGAGTAGAATTAGTCGATTTATTACCCCCTAAACGAAAAGTAACTTGACACTTCACCAAAAAAAAAAGAAAAAACTGCTTTTTTGTTGAGGAGGCTGAAAATATTAAATATCGTTTTTTGGCAACAATTTAAAATTATTGCTACATTGTTTAAATAATTCACAAAGGTGCGAAAATCAGGTTTTTTTTTAAATAAAAAGAGAACCGTAAACTATACAAAAAAATGTTTCAGATAAAAATGTAACTAGTAAAACATTACAAAACCCATCAAGAAATTTGCAAATCGGTTAATTTGTTTATCTGCAAAATTGAAAAAACCATCAAATGGCTACTTATTTCAATTGTTTATAACTAATTATAAAGTAAGCCTTGTGACTTTAAAAGTATTGGAAAATGTAGGTATCGGTGTACTTAAAAAACGCTGAAAATTTCAAATCGGTTAATTTTTAAGTTTTGCAAAGAGTAAATTGTTTATTAAAGGTGCTTTCGTAAAACAGCCCTTAATTTTTTTGTAAACATCATGAAGTAACGATTCAAAATTAATTCTCTTCTTGATGAGTTCGACTATCAAGTACATCGAAATTAGGAATTTCACAAATTTAATTGTTTAATGGTAATGGTAATGACAATCGTTAAATAATATTATTATATGTAAAAAATAAGTCGCTTGGACTAATTTGATTAAAGTTGTGAGTATTCCCAGTCATTCTTTTCACGAGCTACCCCAAATTAAAAAAAAATTGTCATTCTACGATGTATAGTTTCGGAGATAATCCGATTTTTTCGTGCGCTGTGATTTTGAAGCGACCGAAATTCTGCGCGCAGAGGAACCACACTGCTGCCGCTGCTGTGCCGTCACCACTCATCCATCCACGCGCTTACTAAAATAACGATGCACATTATTAAAATGCTGTAAACGAAATCGACCACTACATACTTTAGAAATTCTTACATAATACGAAAGCAAGATTTGATATTATTACTATGTTAATTTAAAAAAAAAAATAAAAAAAATTGAATAAATTATAGGTAAGAAAAGAAAAAAATTCGGCTCCCAAGTTACTTGGAGCATTATTATTTTAATTCGCGGAAAAAATCGTAGCTGTAAAATGATTCTAGTCTCAACATTGTACGATAAAAAACGAACGAGTTATTTCATTTGTTTATAACTTTAAAACGGACGTACTTTTCAATGTCAATTTTAAACAATTAAATTTGTGAAATTCAATTTGTGA
>JAPWTK010001506.1:0-31027 GCA_029963805.1 Aromia moschata
TGGTCTTTTGGAATCATTTGACGACCATCGGAACGATTTCGAGTTTTCGATAACTTCGATTTGTGCAGGTTTTTCCAGTTTTCCGTAAGAACGGAGCGTCGGACGAGAATTTCGCGAACGCCATCGTTCTTCCCGTACCCGAATTGGTCTTTTGGAATCATTTGACGACCATCGGAACGATTTCGAGTTTTCGATAACTTCGATTTGTGCAGGTTTTTCCAGTTTTCCGTAAGAACGGAGCGTCGGACGGGAATTTCGCGAACGCCATCGTTCTTCCCGTACCCGAATTGGTCTTTTGGAATCATTTGACGACCATCGGAACGATTTCGAGTTTTCGATAACTTCGATTTGTGCAGGTTTTTCCAGTTTTCCGTAAGAACGGAGCGTCGGACGGGAATTTCGCGAACGCCATCGTTCTTCCCGTACCCGAATTGGTCTTTTGGAATCATTTGACGACCATCGGAACGATTTCGAGTTTTCGATAACTTCGATTTGTGCAGGTTTTTCCAGTTTTCCGTAAGAACGGAGCGTCGGACGGGAATTTCGCGAACGCCATCGTTCTTCCCGTACCCGAATTGGTCTTTTGGAATCATTTGACGACCATCGGAACGATTTCGAGTTTTCGATAACTTCGATTTGTGCAGGTTTTTCCAGTTTTCCGTAAGAACGGAGCGTCGGACGGGAATTTCGCGAACGCCATCGTTCTTCCCGTACCCGAATTGGTCTTTTGGAATCATTTGACGACCATCGGAACGATTTCGAGTTTTCGATAACTTCGATTTGTGCAGGTTTTTTCCAGTTTTCCGTAAGAACGGAGCGTCGGACGGGAATTTCGCGAACGCCATCGTTCTTCCCGTACCCGAATTGGTCTTTTGGAATCATTTGACGACCATCGGAACGATTTCGAGTTTTCGATAACTTCGATTTGTGCAGGTTTTTTCCAGTTTTCCGTAAGAACGGAGCGTCGGACGGGAATTTCGCGAACGCCATCGTTCTTCCCGTACCCGAATTGGTCTTTTGGAATCATTTGACGACCATCGGAACGATTTCGAGTTTTCGATAACTTCGATTTGTGCAGGTTTTTCCAGTTTTCCGTAAGAACGGAGCGTCGGACGGGAATTTCGCGAACGCCATCGTTCTTCCCGTACCCGAATTGGTCTTTTGGAATCATTTGACGACCATCGGAACGATTTCGAGTTTTCGATAACTTCGATTTGTGCAGGTTTTTCCAGTTTTCCGTAAGAACGGAGCGTCGGACGGGAATTTCGCGAACGCCATCGTTCTTCCCGTACCCGAATTGGTCTTTTGGAATCATTTGACGACCATCGGAACGATTTCGAGTTTTCGATAACTTCGATTTGTGCAGGTTTTTCCAGTTTTCCGTAAGAACGGAGCGTCGGACGGGAATTTCGCGAACGCCATCGTTCTTCCCGTACCCGAATTGGTCTTTTGGAATCATTTGACGACCATCGGAACGATTTCGAGTTTTCGATAACTTCGATTTGTGCAGGTTTTTCCAGTTTTCCGTAAGAACGGAGCGTCGGACGGGAATTTCGCGAACGCCATCGTTCTTCCCGTACCCGAATTGGTCTTTTGGAATCATTTGACGACCATCGGAACGATTTCGAGTTTTCGATAACTTCGATTTGTGCAGGTTTTTCCAGTTTTCCGTAAGAACGGAGCGTCGGACGGGAATTTCGCGAACGCCATCGTTCTTCCCGTACCCGAATTGGTCTTTTGGAATCATTTGACGACCATCGGAACGATTTCGAGTTTTCGATAACTTCGATTTGTGCAGGTTTTTCCAGTTTTCCGTAAGAACGGAGCGTCGGACGGGAATTTCGCGAACGCCATCGTTCTTCCCGTACCCGAATTGGTCTTTTGGAATCATTTGACGACCATCGGAACGATTTCGAGTTTTCGATAACTTCGATTTGTGCAGGTTTTTCCAGTTTTCCGTAAGAACGGAGCGTCGGACGGGAATTTCGCGAACGCCATCGTTCTTCCCGTACCCGAATTGGTCTTTTGGAATCATTTGACGACCATCGGAACGATTTCGAGTTTTCGATAACTTCGATTTGTGCAGGTTTTTCCAGTTTTCCGTAAGAACGGAGCGTCGGACGGGAATTTCGCGAACGCCATCGTTCTTCCCGTACCCGAATTGGTCTTTTGGAATCATTTGACGACCATCGGAACGATTTCGAGTTTTCGATAACTTCGATTTGTGCAGGTTTTTCCAGTTTTCCGTAAGAACGGAGCGTCGGACGGGAATTTCGCGAACGCCATCGTTCTTCCCGTACCCGAATTGGTCTTTTGGAATCATTTGACGACCATCGGAACGATTTCGAGTTTTCGATAACTTCGATTTGTGCAGGTTTTTCCAGTTTTCCGTAAGAACGGAGCGTCGGACGGGAATTTCGCGAACGCCATCGTTCTTCCCGTACCCGAATTGGTCTTTTGGAATCATTTGACGACCATCGGAACGATTTCGAGTTTTCGATAACTTCGATTTGTGCAGGTTTTTCCAGTTTTCCGTAAGAACGGAGCGTCGGACGGGAATTTCGCGAACGCCATCGTTCTTCCCGTACCCGAATTGGTCTTTTGGAATCATTTGACGACCATCGGAACGATTTCGAGTTTTCGATAACTTCGATTTGTGCAGGTTTTTCCAGTTTTCCGTAAGAACGGAGCGTCGGACGGGAATTTCGCGAACGCCATCGTTCTTCCCGTACCCGAATTGGTCTTTTGGAATCATTTGACGACCATCGGAACGATTTCGAGTTTTCGATAACTTCGATTTGTGCAGGTTTTTTCCAGTTTTCCGTAAGAACGGAGCGTCGGACGGGAATTTCGCGAACGCCATCGTTCTTCCCGTACCCGAATTGGTCTTTTGGAATCATTTGACGACCATCGGAACGATTTCGAGTTTTCGATAACTTCGATTTGTGCAGGTTTTTCCAGTTTTCCGTAAGAACGGAGCGTCGGACGGGAATTTCGCGAACGCCATCGTTCTTCCCGTACCCGAATTGGTCTTTTGGAATCATTTGACGACCATCGGAACGATTTCGAGTTTTCGATAACTTCGATTTGTGCAGGTTTTTCCAGTTTTCCGTAAGAACGGAGCGTCGGACGGGAATTTCGCGAACGCCATCGTTCTTCCCGTACCCGAATTGGTCTTTTGGAATCATTTGACGACCATCGGAACGATTTCGAGTTTTCGATAACTTCGATTTGTGCAGGTTTTTCCAGTTTTCCGTAAGAACGGAGCGTCGGACGGGAATTTCGCGAACGCCATCGTTCTTCCCGTACCCGAATTGGTCTTTTGGAATCATTTGACGACCATCGGAACGATTTCGAGTTTTCGATAACTTCGATTTGTGCAGGTTTTTCCAGTTTTCCGTAAGAACGGAGCGTCGGACGGGAATTTCGCGAACGCCATCGTTCTTCCCGTACCCGAATTGGTCTTTTGGAATCATTTGACGACCATCGGAACGATTTCGAGTTTTCGATAACTTCGATTTGTGCAGGTTTTTCCAGTTTTCCGTAAGAACGGAGCGTCGGACGGGAATTTCGCGAACGCCATCGTTCTTCCCGTACCCGAATTGGTCTTTTGGAATCATTTGACGACCATCGGAACGATTTCGAGTTTTCGATAACTTCGATTTGTGCAGGTTTTTCCAGTTTTCCGTAAGAACGGAGCGTCGGACGGGAATTTCGCGAACGCCATCGTTCTTCCCGTACCCGAATTGGTCTTTTGGAATCATTTGACGACCATCGGAACGATTTCGAGTTTTCGATAACTTCGATTTGTGCAGGTTTTTTCCAGTTTTCCGTAAGAACGGAGCGTCGGACGGGAATTTCGCGAACGCCATCGTTCTTCCCGTACCCGAATTGGTCTTTTGGAATCATTTGACGACCATCGGAACGATTTCGAGTTTTCGATAACTTCGATTTGTGCAGGTTTTTCCAGTTTTCCGTAAGAACGGAGCGTCGGACGGGAATTTCGCGAACGCCATCGTTCTTCCCGTACCCGAATTGGTCTTTTGGAATCATTTGACGACCATCGGAACGATTTCGAGTTTTCGATAACTTCGATTTGTGCAGGTTTTTCCAGTTTTCCGTAAGAACGGAGCGTCGGACGGGAATTTCGCGAACGCCATCGTTCTTCCCGTACCCGAATTGGTCTTTTGGAATCATTTGACGACCATCGGAACGATTTCGAGTTTTCGATAACTTCGATTTGTGCAGGTTTTTCCAGTTTTCCGTAAGAACGGAGCGTCGGACGGGAATTTCGCGAACGCCATCGTTCTTCCCGTACCCGAATTGGTCTTTTGGAATCATTTGACGACCATCGGAACGATTTCGAGTTTTCGATAACTTCGATTTGTGCAGGTTTTTCCAGTTTTCCGTAAGAACGGAGCGTCGGACGGGAATTTCGCGAACGCCATCGTTCTTCCCGTACCCGAATTGGTCTTTTGGAATCATTTGACGACCATCGGAACGATTTCGAGTTTTCGATAACTTCGATTTGTGCAGGTTTTTCCAGTTTTCCGTAAGAACGGAGCGTCGGACGGGAATTTCGCGAACGCCATCGTTCTTCCCGTACCCGAATTGGTCTTTTGGAATCATTTGACGACCATCGGAACGATTTCGAGTTTTCGATAACTTCGATTTGTGCAGGTTTTTCCAGTTTTTCCGTAAGAACGGAGCGTCGGACGGGAATTTCGCGAACGCCATCGTTCTTCCCGTACCCGAATTGGTCTTTTGGAATCATTTGACGACCATCGGAACGATTTCGAGTTTTCGATAACTTCGATTTGTGCAGGTTTTTCCAGTTTTCCGTAAGAACGGAGCGTCGGACGGGAATTTCGCGAACGCCATCGTTCTTCCCGTACCCGAATTGGTCTTTTGGAATCATTTGACGACCATCGGAACGATTTCGAGTTTTCGATAACTTCGATTTGTGCAGGTTTTTCCAGTTTTCCGTAAGAACGGAGCGTCGGACGGGAATTTCGCGAACGCCATCGTTCTTCCCGTACCCGAATTGGTCTTTTGGAATCATTTGACGACCATCGGAACGATTTCGAGTTTTCGATAACTTCGATTTGTGCAGGTTTTTCCAGTTTTCCGTAAGAACGGAGCGTCGGACGGGAATTTCGCGAACGCCATCGTTCTTCCCGTACCCGAATTGGTCTTTTGGAATCATTTGACGACCATCGGAACGATTTCGAGTTTTCGATAACTTCGATTTGTGCAGGTTTTTCCAGTTTTCCGTAAGAACGGAGCGTCGGACGGGAATTTCGCGAACGCCATCGTTCTTCCCGTACCCGAATTGGTCTTTTGGAATCATTTGACGACCATCGGAACGATTTCGAGTTTTCGATAACTTCGATTTGTGCAGGTTTTTCCAGTTTTCCGTAAGAACGGAGCGTCGGACGGGAATTTCGCGAACGCCATCGTTCTTCCCGTACCCGAATTGGTCTTTTGGAATCATTTGACGACCATCGGAACGATTTCGAGTTTTCGATAACTTCGATTTGTGCAGGTTTTTCCAGTTTTCCGTAAGAACGGAGCGTCGGACGGGAATTTCGCGAACGCCATCGTTCTTCCCGTACCCGAATTGGTCTTTTGGAATCATTTGACGACCATCGGAACGATTTCGAGTTTTCGATAACTTCGATTTGTGCAGGTTTTTCCAGTTTTCCGTAAGAACGGAGCGTCGGACGGGAATTTCGCGAACGCCATCGTTCTTCCCGTACCCGAATTGGTCTTTTGGAATCATTTGACGACCATCGGAACGATTTCGAGTTTTCGATAACTTCGATTTGTGCAGGTTTTTCCAGTTTTCCGTAAGAACGGAGCGTCGGACGGGAATTTCGCGAACGCCATCGTTCTTCCCGTACCCGAATTGGTCTTTTGGAATCATTTGACGACCATCGGAACGATTTCGAGTTTTCGATAACTTCGATTTGTGCAGGTTTTTCCAGTTTTCCGTAAGAACGGAGCGTCGGACGGGAATTTCGCGAACGCCATCGTTCTTCCCGTACCCGAATTGGTCTTTTGGAATCATTTGACGACCATCGGAACGATTTCGAGTTTTCGATAACTTCGATTTGTGCAGGTTTTTCCAGTTTTCCGTAAGAACGGAGCGTCGGACGGGAATTTCGCGAACGCCATCGTTCTTCCCGTACCCGAATTGGTCTTTTGGAATCATTTGACGACCATCGGAACGATTTCGAGTTTTCGATAACTTCGATTTGTGCAGGTTTTTCCAGTTTTCCGTAAGAACGGAGCGTCGGACGGGAATTTCGCGAACGCCATCGTTCTTCCCGTACCCGAATTGGTCTTTTGGAATCATTTGACGACCATCGGAACGATTTCGAGTTTTCGATAACTTCGATTTGTGCAGGTTTTTCCAGTTTTCCGTAAGAACGGAGCGTCGGACGGGAATTTCGCGAACGCCATCGTTCTTCCCGTACCCGAATTGGTCTTTTGGAATCATTTGACGACCATCGGAACGATTTCGAGTTTTCGATAACTTCGATTTGTGCAGGTTTTTCCAGTTTTCCGTAAGAACGGAGCGTCGGACGGGAATTTCGCGAACGCCATCGTTCTTCCCGTACCCGAATTGGTCTTTTGGAATCATTTGACGACCATCGGAACGATTTCGAGTTTTCGATAACTTCGATTTGTGCAGGTTTTTCCAGTTTTCCGTAAGAACGGAGCGTCGGACGGGAATTTCGCGAACGCCATCGTTCTTCCCGTACCCGAATTGGTCTTTTGGAATCATTTGACGACCATCGGAACGATTTCGAGTTTTCGATAACTTCGATTTGTGCAGGTTTTTCCAGTTTTCCGTAAGAACGGAGCGTCGGACGGGAATTTCGCGAACGCCATCGTTCTTCCCGTACCCGAATTGGTCTTTTGGAATCATTTGACGACCATCGGAACGATTTCGAGTTTTCGATAACTTCGATTTGTGCAGGTTTTTCCAGTTTTCCGTAAGAACGGAGCGTCGGACGGGAATTTCGCGAACGCCATCGTTCTTCCCGTACCCGAATTGGTCTTTTGGAATCATTTGACGACCATCGGAACGATTTCGAGTTTTCGATAACTTCGATTTGTGCAGGTTTTTCCAGTTTTCCGTAAGAACGGAGCGTCGGACGGGAATTTCGCGAACGCCATCGTTCTTCCCGTACCCGAATTGGTCTTTTGGAATCATTTGACGACCATCGGAACGATTTCGAGTTTTCGATAACTTCGATTTGTGCAGGTTTTTCCAGTTTTCCGTAAGAACGGAGCGTCGGACGGGAATTTCGCGAACGCCATCGTTCTTCCCGTACCCGAATTGGTCTTTTGGAATCATTTGACGACCATCGGAACGATTTCGAGTTTTCGATAACTTCGATTTGTGCAGGTTTTTCCAGTTTTCCGTAAGAACGGAGCGTCGGACGGGAATTTCGCGAACGCCATCGTTCTTCCCGTACCCGAATTGGTCTTTTGGAATCATTTGACGACCATCGGAACGATTTCGAGTTTTCGATAACTTCGATTTGTGCAGGTTTTTTCCAGTTTTCCGTAAGAACGGAGCGTCGGACGGGAATTTCGCGAACGCCATCGTTCTTCCCGTACCCGAATTGGTCTTTTGGAATCATTTGACGACCATCGGAACGATTTCGAGTTTTCGATAACTTCGATTTGTGCAGGTTTTTCCAGTTTTCCGTAAGAACGGAGCGTCGGACGGGAATTTCGCGAACGCCATCGTTCTTCCCGTACCCGAATTGGTCTTTTGGAATCATTTGACGACCATCGGAACGATTTCGAGTTTTCGATAACTTCGATTTGTGCAGGTTTTTCCAGTTTTCCGTAAGAACGGAGCGTCGGACGGGAATTTCGCGAACGCCATCGTTCTTCCCGTACCCGAATTGGTCTTTTGGAATCATTTGACGACCATCGGAACGATTTCGAGTTTTCGATAACTTCGATTTGTGCAGGTTTTTCCAGTTTTCCGTAAGAACGGAGCGTCGGACGGGAATTTCGCGAACGCCATCGTTCTTCCCGTACCCGAATTGGTCTTTTGGAATCATTTGACGACCATCGGAACGATTTCGAGTTTTCGATAACTTCGATTTGTGCAGGTTTTTCCAGTTTTCCGTAAGAACGGAGCGTCGGACGGGAATTTCGCGAACGCCATCGTTCTTCCCGTACCCGAATTGGTCTTTTGGAATCATTTGACGACCATCGGAACGATTTCGAGTTTTCGATAACTTCGATTTGTGCAGGTTTTTCCAGTTTTCCGTAAGAACGGAGCGTCGGACGGGAATTTCGCGAACGCCATCGTTCTTCCCGTACCCGAATTGGTCTTTTGGAATCATTTGACGACCATCGGAACGATTTCGAGTTTTCGATAACTTCGATTTGTGCAGGTTTTTCCAGTTTTCCGTAAGAACGGAGCGTCGGACGGGAATTTCGCGAACGCCATCGTTCTTCCCGTACCCGAATTGGTCTTTTGGAATCATTTGACGACCATCGGAACGATTTCGAGTTTTCGATAACTTCGATTTGTGCAGGTTTTTCCAGTTTTCCGTAAGAACGGAGCGTCGGACGGGAATTTCGCGAACGCCATCGTTCTTCCCGTACCCGAATTGGTCTTTTGGAATCATTTGACGACCATCGGAACGATTTCGAGTTTTCGATAACTTCGATTTGTGCAGGTTTTTCCAGTTTTCCGTAAGAACGGAGCGTCGGACGGGAATTTCGCGAACGCCATCGTTCTTCCCGTACCCGGAATTGGTCTTTTGAGAAATCATTTGACGACCATCGGAACGATTTCGAGTTTTCGATAACTTCGATTTGTGCAGGTTTTTCCAGTTTTCCGTAAGAACGGAGCGTCGGACGGGAATTTCGCGAACGCCATCGTTCTTCCCGTACCCGAATTGGTCTTTTGGAATCATTTGACGACCATCGGAACGATTTCGAGTTTTCGATAACTTCGATTTGTGCAGGTTTTTCCAGTTTTCCGTAAGAACGGAGCGTCGGACGGGAATTTCGCGAACGCCATCGTTCTTCCCGTACCCGAATTGGTCTTTTGGAATCATTTGACGACCATCGGAACGATTTCGAGTTTTCGATAACTTCGATTTGTGCAGGTTTTTCCAGTTTTCCGTAAGAACGGAGCGTCGGACGGGAATTTCGCGAACGCCATCGTTCTTCCCGTACCCGAATTGGTCTTTTGGAATCATTTGACGACCATCGGAACGATTTCGAGTTTTCGATAACTTCGATTTGTGCAGGTTTTTCCAGTTTTCCGTAAGAACGGAGCGTCGGACGGGAATTTCGCGAACGCCATCGTTCTTCCCGTACCCGAATTGGTCTTTTGGAATCATTTGACGACCATCGGAACGATTTCGAGTTTTCGATAACTTCGATTTGTGCAGGTTTTTCCAGTTTTCCGTAAGAACGGAGCGTCGGACGGGAATTTCGCGAACGCCATCGTTCTTCCCGTACCCGAATTGGTCTTTTGGAATCATTTGACGACCATCGGAACGATTTCGAGTTTTCGATAACTTCGATTTGTGCAGGTTTTTCCAGTTTTCCGTAAGAACGGAGCGTCGGACGGGAATTTCGCGAACGCCATCGTTCTTCCCGTACCCGAATTGGTCTTTTGGAATCATTTGACGACCATCGGAACGATTTCGAGTTTTCGATAACTTCGATTTGTGCAGGTTTTTCCAGTTTTCCGTAAGAACGGAGCGTCGGACGGGAATTTCGCGAACGCCATCGTTCTTCCCGTACCCGAATTGGTCTTTTGGAATCATTTGACGACCATCGGAACGATTTCGAGTTTTCGATAACTTCGATTTGTGCAGGTTTTTCCAGTTTTCCGTAAGAACGGAGCGTCGGACGGGAATTTCGCGAACGCCATCGTTCTTCCCGTACCCGAATTGGTCTTTTGGAATCATTTGACGACCATCGGAACGATTTCGAGTTTTCGATAACTTCGATTTGTGCAGGTTTTTCCAGTTTTCCGTAAGAACGGAGCGTCGGACGGGAATTTCGCGAACGCCATCGTTCTTCCCGTACCCGAATTGGTCTTTTGGAATCATT
The DNA here is from genome assembly GCA_029963805.1 of Aromia moschata. Classification (NCBI taxonomy): domain Eukaryota; kingdom Metazoa; phylum Arthropoda; class Insecta; order Coleoptera; family Cerambycidae; genus Aromia; species Aromia moschata. The sequence continues at coordinate 10,108 of JAPWTK010001506.1, forward strand.
TGACGACCATCGGAACGATTTCGAGTTTTCGATAACTTCGATTTGTGCAGGTTTTTCCAGTTTTCCGTAAGAACGGAGCGTCGGACGGGAATTTCGCGAACGCCATCGTTCTTCCCGTACCCGAATTGGTCTTTTGGAATCATTTGACGACCATCGGAACGATTTCGAGTTTTCGATAACTTCGATTTGTGCAGGTTTTTCCAGTTTTCCGTAAGAACGGAGCGTCGGACGGGAATTTCGCGAACGCCATCGTTCTTCCCGTACCCGAATTGGTCTTTTGGAATCATTTGACGACCATCGGAACGATTTCGAGTTTTCGATAACTTCGATTTGTGCAGGTTTTTCCAGTTTTCCGTAAGAACGGAGCGTCGGACGGGAATTTCGCGAACGCCATCGTTCTTCCCGTACCCGAATTGGTCTTTTGGAATCATTTGACGACCATCGGAACGATTTCGAGTTTTCGATAACTTCGATTTGTGCAGGTTTTTCCAGTTTTCCGTAAGAACGGAGCGTCGGACGGGAATTTCGCGAACGCCATCGTTCTTCCCGTACCCGAATTGGTCTTTTGGAATCATTTGACGACCATCGGAACGATTTCGAGTTTTCGATAACTTCGATTTGTGCAGGTTTTTCCAGTTTTCCGTAAGAACGGAGCGTCGGACGGGAATTTCGCGAACGCCATCGTTCTTCCCGTACCCGAATTGGTCTTTTGGAATCATTTGACGACCATCGGAACGATTTCGAGTTTTCGATAACTTCGATTTGTGCAGGTTTTTCCAGTTTTCCGTAAGAACGGAGCGTCGGACGGGAATTTCGCGAACGCCATCGTTCTTCCCGTACCCGAATTGGTCTTTTGGAATCATTTGACGACCATCGGAACGATTTCGAGTTTTCGATAACTTCGATTTGTGCAGGTTTTTTCCAGTTTTCCGTAAGAACGGAGCGTCGGACGGGAATTTCGCGAACGCCATCGTTCTTCCCGTACCCGAATTGGTCTTTTGGAATCATTTGACGACCATCGGAACGATTTCGAGTTTTCGATAACTTCGATTTGTGCAGGTTTTTCCAGTTTTCCGTAAGAACGGAGCGTCGGACGGGAATTTCGCGAACGCCATCGTTCTTCCCGTACCCGAATTGGTCTTTTGGAATCATTTGACGACCATCGGAACGATTTCGAGTTTTCGATAACTTCGATTTGTGCAGGTTTTTCCAGTTTTCCGTAAGAACGGAGCGTCGGACGGGAATTTCGCGAACGCCATCGTTCTTCCCGTACCCGAATTGGTCTTTTGGAATCATTTGACGACCATCGGAACGATTTCGAGTTTTCGATAACTTCGATTTGTGCAGGTTTTTCCAGTTTTCCGTAAGAACGGAGCGTCGGACGGGAATTTCGCGAACGCCATCGTTCTTCCCGTACCCGAATTGGTCTTTTGGAATCATTTGACGACCATCGGAACGATTTCGAGTTTTCGATAACTTCGATTTGTGCAGGTTTTTCCAGTTTTCCGTAAGAACGGAGCGTCGGACGGGAATTTCGCGAACGCCATCGTTCTTCCCGTACCCGAATTGGTCTTTTGGAATCATTTGACGACCATCGGAACGATTTCGAGTTTTCGATAACTTCGATTTGTGCAGGTTTTTCCAGTTTTCCGTAAGAACGGAGCGTCGGACGGGAATTTCGCGAACGCCATCGTTCTTCCCGTACCCGAATTGGTCTTTTGGAATCATTTGACGACCATCGGAACGATTTCGAGTTTTCGATAACTTCGATTTGTGCAGGTTTTTCCAGTTTTCCGTAAGAACGGAGCGTCGGACGGGAATTTCGCGAACGCCATCGTTCTTCCCGTACCCGAATTGGTCTTTTGGAATCATTTGACGACCATCGGAACGATTTCGAGTTTTCGATAACTTCGATTTGTGCAGGTTTTTCCAGTTTTCCGTAAGAACGGAGCGTCGGACGGGAATTTCGCGAACGCCATCGTTCTTCCCGTACCCGAATTGGTCTTTTGGAATCATTTGACGACCATCGGAACGATTTCGAGTTTTCGATAACTTCGATTTGTGCAGGTTTTTCCAGTTTTCCGTAAGAACGGAGCGTCGGACGGGAATTTCGCGAACGCCATCGTTCTTCCCGTACCCGAATTGGTCTTTTGGAATCATTTGACGACCATCGGAACGATTTCGAGTTTTCGATAACTTCGATTTGTGCAGGTTTTTCCAGTTTTCCGTAAGAACGGAGCGTCGGACGGGAATTTCGCGAACGCCATCGTTCTTCCCGTACCCGAATTGGTCTTTTGGAATCATTTGACGACCATCGGAACGATTTCGAGTTTTCGATAACTTCGATTTGTGCAGGTTTTTCCAGTTTTCCGTAAGAACGGAGCGTCGGACGGGAATTTCGCGAACGCCATCGTTCTTCCCGTACCCGAATTGGTCTTTTGGAATCATTTGACGACCATCGGAACGATTTCGAGTTTTCGATAACTTCGATTTGTGCAGGTTTTTCCAGTTTTCCGTAAGAACGGAGCGTCGGACGGGAATTTCGCGAACGCCATCGTTCTTCCCGTACCCGAATTGGTCTTTTGGAATCATTTGACGACCATCGGAACGATTTCGAGTTTTCGATAACTTCGATTTGTGCAGGTTTTTCCAGTTTTCCGTAAGAACGGAGCGTCGGACGGGAATTTCGCGAACGCCATCGTTCTTCCCGTACCCGAATTGGTCTTTTGGAATCATTTGACGACCATCGGAACGATTTCGAGTTTTCGATAACTTCGATTTGTGCAGGTTTTTCCAGTTTTCCGTAAGAACGGAGCGTCGGACGGGAATTTCGCGAACGCCATCGTTCTTCCCGTACCCGAATTGGTCTTTTGGAATCATTTGACGACCATCGGAACGATTTCGAGTTTTCGATAACTTCGATTTGTGCAGGTTTTTCCAGTTTTCCGTAAGAACGGAGCGTCGGACGGGAATTTCGCGAACGCCATCGTTCTTCCCGTACCCGAATTGGTCTTTTGGAATCATTTGACGACCATCGGAACGATTTCGAGTTTTCGATAACTTCGATTTGTGCAGGTTTTTCCAGTTTTCCGTAAGAACGGAGCGTCGGACGGGAATTTCGCGAACGCCATCGTTCTTCCCGTACCCGAATTGGTCTTTTGGAATCATTTGACGACCATCGGAACGATTTCGAGTTTTCGATAACTTCGATTTGTGCAGGTTTTTCCAGTTTTCCGTAAGAACGGAGCGTCGGACGGGAATTTCGCGAACGCCATCGTTCTTCCCGTACCCGAATTGGTCTTTTGGAATCATTTGACGACCATCGGAACGATTTCGAGTTTTCGATAACTTCGATTTGTGCAGGTTTTTCCAGTTTTCCGTAAGAACGGAGCGTCGGACGGGAATTTCGCGAACGCCATCGTTCTTCCCGTACCCGAATTGGTCTTTTGGAATCATTTGACGACCATCGGAACGATTTCGAGTTTTCGATAACTTCGATTTGTGCAGGTTTTTCCAGTTTTCCGTAAGAACGGAGCGTCGGACGGGAATTTCGCGAACGCCATCGTTCTTCCCGTACCCGAATTGGTCTTTTGGAATCATTTGACGACCATCGGAACGATTTCGAGTTTTCGATAACTTCGATTTGTGCAGGTTTTTCCAGTTTTCCGTAAGAACGGAGCGTCGGACGGGAATTTCGCGAACGCCATCGTTCTTCCCGTACCCGAATTGGTCTTTTGGAATCATTTGACGACCATCGGAACGATTTCGAGTTTTCGATAACTTCGATTTGTGCAGGTTTTTCCAGTTTTCCGTAAGAACGGAGCGTCGGACGGGAATTTCGCGAACGCCATCGTTCTTCCCGTACCCGAATTGGTCTTTTGGAATCATTTGACGACCATCGGAACGATTTCGAGTTTTCGATAACTTCGATTTGTGCAGGTTTTTCCAGTTTTCCGTAAGAACGGAGCGTCGGACGGGAATTTCGCGAACGCCATCGTTCTTCCCGTACCCGAATTGGTCTTTTGGAATCATTTGACGACCATCGGAACGATTTCGAGTTTTCGATAACTTCGATTTGTGCAGGTTTTTCCAGTTTTCCGTAAGAACGGAGCGTCGGACGGGAATTTCGCGAACGCCATCGTTCTTCCCGTACCCGAATTGGTCTTTTGGAATCATTTGACGACCATCGGAACGATTTCGAGTTTTCGATAACTTCGATTTGTGCAGGTTTTTCCAGTTTTCCGTAAGAACGGAGCGTCGGACGGGAATTTCGCGAACGCCATCGTTCTTCCCGTACCCGAATTGGTCTTTTGGAATCATTTGACGACCATCGGAACGATTTCGAGTTTTCGATAACTTCGATTTGTGCAGGTTTTTCCAGTTTTCCGTAAGAACGGAGCGTCGGACGGGAATTTCGCGAACGCCATCGTTCTTCCCGTACCCGAATTGGTCTTTTGGAATCATTTGACGACCATCGGAACGATTTCGAGTTTTCGATAACTTCGATTTGTGCAGGTTTTTCCAGTTTTCCGTAAGAACGGAGCGTCGGACGGGAATTTCGCGAACGCCATCGTTCTTCCCGTACCCGAATTGGTCTTTTGGAATCATTTGACGACCATCGGAACGATTTCGAGTTTTCGATAACTTCGATTTGTGCAGGTTTTTCCAGTTTTCCGTAAGAACGGAGCGTCGGACGGGAATTTCGCGAACGCCATCGTTCTTCCCGTACCCGAATTGGTCTTTTGGAATCATTTGACGACCATCGGAACGATTTCGAGTTTTCGATAACTTCGATTTGTGCAGGTTTTTCCAGTTTTCCGTAAGAACGGAGCGTCGGACGGGAATTTCGCGAACGCCATCGTTCTTCCCGTACCCGAATTGGTCTTTTGGAATCATTTGACGACCATCGGAACGATTTCGAGTTTTCGATAACTTCGATTTGTGCAGGTTTTTCCAGTTTTCCGTAAGAACGGAGCGTCGGACGGGAATTTCGCGAACGCCATCGTTCTTCCCGTACCCGAATTGGTCTTTTGGAATCATTTGACGACCATCGGAACGATTTCGAGTTTTCGATAACTTCGATTTGTGCAGGTTTTTCCAGTTTTCCGTAAGAACGGAGCGTCGGACGGGAATTTCGCGAACGCCATCGTTCTTCCCGTACCCGAATTGGTCTTTTGGAATCATTTGACGACCATCGGAACGATTTCGAGTTTTCGATAACTTCGATTTGTGCAGGTTTTTCCAGTTTTCCGTAAGAACGGAGCGTCGGACGGGAATTTCGCGAACGCCATCGTTCTTCCCGTACCCGAATTGGTCTTTTGGAATCATTTGACGACCATCGGAACGATTTCGAGTTTTCGATAACTTCGATTTGTGCAGGTTTTTCCAGTTTTCCGTAAGAACGGAGCGTCGGACGGGAATTTCGCGAACGCCATCGTTCTTCCCGTACCCGAATTGGTCTTTTGGAATCATTTGACGACCATCGGAACGATTTCGAGTTTTCGATAACTTCGATTTGTGCAGGTTTTTCCAGTTTTCCGTAAGAACGGAGCGTCGGACGGGAATTTCGCGAACGCCATCGTTCTTCCCGTACCCGAATTGGTCTTTTGGAATCATTTGACGACCATCGGAACGATTTCGAGTTTTCGATAACTTCGATTTGTGCAGGTTTTTCCAGTTTTCCGTAAGAACGGAGCGTCGGACGGGAATTTCGCGAACGCCATCGTTCTTCCCGTACCCGAATTGGTCTTTTGGAATCATTTGACGACCATCGGAACGATTTCGAGTTTTCGATAACTTCGATTTGTGCAGGTTTTTCCAGTTTTCCGTAAGAACGGAGCGTCGGACGGGAATTTCGCGAACGCCATCGTTCTTCCCGTACCCGAATTGGTCTTTTGGAATCATTTGACGACCATCGGAACGATTTCGAGTTTTCGATAACTTCGATTTGTGCAGGTTTTTCCAGTTTTCCGTAAGAACGGAGCGTCGGACGGGAATTTCGCGAACGCCATCGTTCTTCCCGTACCCGAATTGGTCTTTTGGAATCATTTGACGACCATCGGAACGATTTCGAGTTTTCGATAACTTCGATTTGTGCAGGTTTTTCCAGTTTTCCGTAAGAACGGAGCGTCGGACGGGAATTTCGCGAACGCCATCGTTCTTCCCGTACCCGAATTGGTCTTTTGGAATCATTTGACGACCATCGGAACGATTTCGAGTTTTCGATAACTTCGATTTGTGCAGGTTTTTCCAGTTTTCCGTAAGAACGGAGCGTCGGACGGGAATTTCGCGAACGCCATCGTTCTTCCCGTACCCGAATTGGTCTTTTGGAATCATTTGACGACCATCGGAACGATTTCGAGTTTTCGATAACTTCGATTTGTGCAGGTTTTTCCAGTTTTCCGTAAGAACGGAGCGTCGGACGGGAATTTCGCGAACGCCATCGTTCTTCCCGTACCCGAATTGGTCTTTTGGAATCATTTGACGACCATCGGAACGATTTCGAGTTTTCGATAACTTCGATTTGTGCAGGTTTTTCCAGTTTTCCGTAAGAACGGAGCGTCGGACGGGAATTTCGCGAACGCCATCGTTCTTCCCGTACCCGAATTGGTCTTTTGGAATCATTTGACGACCATCGGAACGATTTCGAGTTTTCGATAACTTCGATTTGTGCAGGTTTTTCCAGTTTTCCGTAAGAACGGAGCGTCGGACGGGAATTTCGCGAACGCCATCGTTCTTCCCGTACCCGAATTGGTCTTTTGGAATCATTTGACGACCATCGGAACGATTTCGAGTTTTCGATAACTTCGATTTGTGCAGGTTTTTCCAGTTTTCCGTAAGAACGGAGCGTCGGACGGGAATTTCGCGAACGCCATCGTTCTTCCCGTACCCGAATTGGTCTTTTGGAATCATTTGACGACCATCGGAACGATTTCGAGTTTTCGATAACTTCGATTTGTGCAGGTTTTTCCAGTTTTCCGTAAGAACGGAGCGTCGGACGGGAATTTCGCGAACGCCATCGTTCTTCCCGTACCCGAATTGGTCTTTTGGAATCATTTGACGACCATCGGAACGATTTCGAGTTTTCGATAACTTCGATTTGTGCAGGTTTTTCCAGTTTTCCGTAAGAACGGAGCGTCGGACGGGAATTTCGCGAACGCCATCGTTCTTCCCGTACCCGAATTGGTCTTTTGGAATCATTTGACGACCATCGGAACGATTTCGAGTTTTCGATAACTTCGATTTGTGCAGGTTTTTCCAGTTTTCCGTAAGAACGGAGCGTCGGACGGGAATTTCGCGAACGCCATCGTTCTTCCCGTACCCGAATTGGTCTTTTGGAATCATTTGACGACCATCGGAACGATTTCGAGTTTTCGATAACTTCGATTTGTGCAGGTTTTTCCAGTTTTCCGTAAGAACGGAGCGTCGGACGGGAATTTCGCGAACGCCATCGTTCTTCCCGTACCCGAATTGGTCTTTTGGAATCATTTGACGACCATCGGAACGATTTCGAGTTTTCGATAACTTCGATTTGTTCAGGTTTTTCCAGTTTTTACAGGTGTGTTCGGTCAAGGTCATCCGAAGAGAAAGTTCCCACGGTCATCAGAATTTTCCCAGGCCCAACCGTTAATTACAGGTGTGTTCGGTCAAGGACCCCTTTTTTCACCTGTCATGTCACCAGCTGTACATTTTTACCTGTCAAATGGTTACCTGAGCATTTTTACCTGTCACACGAGGGATTTTTTTACCTGTGTGCAGCCAATGTTATTTTAAGAGCGTGAGTGCGTGCGTAGGCCAACCACGTGGAATGGCGCTAGTAGGGAATTGCCGGTGCCGTGGTTGATTATTAACGTCTTGCACTTTTTTTTGTCAATATATGTAACAACGTTAAACTGTTATTACTAGAGACTGACAGAATAAGCTATTTTTATTTATCAATAAATTATTAGTACATGTTATATCTACCGTTATATTCTGTTTTAACTCTAAAACGATTTGTATTTTAGATGATTATGAGGTATTTACTATCGGTATATCATATAGACAATTACAGGTTAAGAGAAAAAATGCGTGTAATATAAATATATTTTTATTAACAACATACATAAAAACATATAGAAAACATATACACTGTTTAAAACATACACAAAAGCATATAGGAAACATATATACAGGGAATTTAACTGGTACAGCTTCTACAGGTCCGTACTTTTACGGGTACAGCTTTTACAGGTCTATACTTTTGCAGGTACAGCTTTTACAGGTATGTATCCGGGGTACAGCTTGTACAGCTTATACAGCTTATACAACGGGTACAGCTTATACAGCTCTGTATCCGTCAATTCACAAAAAAGAGTACTAGTTTTAATGAGTGGTATCATATATTTATATACTGATCGAAATATGGTGTTACAAGTATAAAAGAATAGATGAATGTAAAGATAAAAATACAACAATAATTTACTTCAATTTTTTGTAACCGTAGGGCGTTGAACCGTGATCTTCATCGAATTTTCTTTTTAGGGAATTAGGTCTGTACAGTTTTGTTTGTGTGGTTGTTACTACTTTATGCTCTGCCGTTCGTCGTATATTTTTAGATACAATAGGTATCGGTTCTGAGGGTCTTAGAACCATGTCTCTGATGCTGCCAAAATGTATTAGTTGTGAAGCGTCATAAGTAAGGGAGATGCCTTTAACCTTGCACACCACTTTTTCCTCTTTATCTCTTACGGAGTAAACCTTATAAGCATAGTTCTTTGGACCCCGGACACAAACTCTGTTATATAACAGCCTTTCCCGTATATCTCAAGTTCATCCGTCAGGTCGCCGATAAAGTTACCAGTTTCAGGTTCATACTCACCCTCTTTGCTAACATATATAACAGAATCAGTGTCATAATACAGCACCCTGTCACCAAGGCGTTCTAGGTAACTGTAAAGCTTTAGACGTGCTTGTGTTGTAACATAAGCAGCTATCACCACATTGACCGTAGAAAGAATATCGTAGGCTTCTTCTTTCTGCTCCCAATTGACGACAAGGGTGTCTTCGTTAATCGGAAGCGCACTGTTTACATATATTCCTGGGTCGATAAGCATTCCAAAAATTCCGAGGGGTCTCTGACAATTTTAGTTTTCGGTTGATTCTCTCGCTGCCCCAGTTTTCCCCAAAAAGAGTTTAATATTAATTTAGCTAGTGAGCGTAATCCAGGGTTTTCTATAATCTCGGCAAATTCTAATTGTACATTTTCTCTCTTCAGGAACTCCTCGATATAGCGGTCTTTCTGTTCTTGAGTGGAACAGTTGTTAGGCCAGCCAGACGCCTGCTGCTTTACTTTTATGAATTTGTTCATCATATCAGTAAATAATCCTCCTGCTTTAGTCACAGTGTTGAACTGGTCAACTTGATAATTCCAGATTTCGTGTATTTTCATCAGCTCGTAACCCAACGTCAAAGCTTTATTCACCTCATCTATAACCCAGGTGCCGGTTAATGCCCTTTGCTCATCGGTATGGGTACACTCCTCTTGATTCATAGTTTCTCCACACGTACGGCACAGCACAAACATCAATTTATTATTCATTTTTGTGGGGGAGTACAGGATGATATAGATCTCGTGGTGGTAGCATTTTACATTTAATGATACCGTCTGTTTGTGCTAAGTTTATCTGGTCACATTGTTTATCAACATATATCAAGGGGTGTCCTAGGGGAAATTTTCCTCTTTTTACATACCCAGGGGTACAAGGAACAAACATCGACATATTTTATTTTTTCCCCTGCTTTACACTTATAATACTCGACGGTGTTTCCTGTTCGTCCCCCGTAAAAACAGTCTCTGGGGTTTAGCGGATTGGGAGGAAAGGCATGATTTTCCAGGAAAGTTTTAAGTTCTCCATTGTCCTTTAACATTTTTCGAAATTCGCATTCCCATATTTCAGTAATCGTATAACCAAAGTCTCGTAGCCTTTCCATCCTAATATTTGTACTTTCCCGTCTCGAATTCATAGTTTCATCTTGGTTGTCGTGAAGAGGTACATCTCGTCCCTGCCGGAAACATTTCTCGCACCCGTGAAAATAGCATCCGTGAAACTCAAATATTTCCTTAATGTTAGGACAAAACCCGTCCACCTTCACACCATGCACGACGGATTCCTTCCCTTTGCCAGCGTGTAAAATATTAATTTCTCTCGTACGTTCCAACCATAACAACCATTGAATGGCAATTTTGCTTTGATTATCTTTCCACCGGTAACCTCCTCTGGGTATAATACCGATGGTATTAGGCTGCAAGAAATTTCGTCGATATACCTTGTTACATGCGGAAGCTATAGTGCAGGCCTCTGTGAAGGGACATACATTTCCTGTATCTAGCAATTGTTCTCGAAATTTAAGGCAGGCGGCGGTTAAAATTTCCACATCTGAGATGCAGTACTCAACAAGGTCTCGTTGCATATTAAACTCGTCCTGCTTGTGTGCCTCATACCATTCCAAAAACTTGTCTCGTTCCTCGGGTTTTATGTTGTCAGGAGAATAGAATTCTAACGGTGGAAGAGGACCCACGTAATTTGAATTGTCGATGGTGTTAAACAGGTGGGGAAAGTAGCCTTTCTTAAATCCGTCTCCTAATCCGAAAGCTTTTGGTAGTTTGGAGAGCGCCATGGGGAAGTAGTTAAGAGAGTCTAAAAATTTCACATTCTCCATTTTCATAGAAATAATTTTTGTTCCTCTCATTATCAATTCGGGGTTGAGATCTGTATTGACCAGTATATAGTTCAAGATGAACTGATGATCAAAGGCTTTACCGTTGTGGGCGATAACAATAACTTGTTTGAATTTCTTTCTCACCTCGGTAAGATATTTCCATAAAGCTGCCTATAACGTCCTCTCTGTATACAATTAACCTGAACCCGCATTTCTGGCAAAAGTATAACTTCTCACTAATGCAAACGTCACAGCGAGTAGATAATACACACAAATTTGGCTCATGTAAAACAGACCCATCATCTAAAACTTTCTCTTGTCTCGTTTCCAGATCGTAGAATACAAACAGGGTTTCTTTAGGCTCGGGTTTCCGTGTGTCAGGCTGCATAAAACACAAATGGTCTTGAGGTACGTGGCTCATACAAACCCTGCAATACTTCTCACCGCAAACATGTTTTCTACCGCTTTTTAATGTTTTAAGACAGTCATCGCAACGAGTAATCTTATCACAAACAGTACTTTTTCCGAGAGAATGGAGCTTCTTATGATTATCAAAACATTCTTGTCCTCTAAAAGATCTTTTACAACTATCACACCTTATTTTTATTCCTTGTGGACACGATGGCGACTGCTGACAACAGGGGCATGTTCCTCCACACCTGTGATCTCCTTTATGGTCGTAAGGTACGTGACACTCTTCACAAAAGTACACACATACAAACGCAGCCGTGAGGGATGTTATCGCGTTGTAATGCCCCTCGTGGTATATTAAATTCAATTTAGGGCCTTCTGTGGATCCGCTAAATATGACTTCACGGCCCTTCCCACCATATCCATACACAACGATCTTATATTGGTGTAAGTGTTGTTGAAACTGTTGTAATTCAGGGATACCAGCTCCTTCTTCAGGTATAACAACACCAGCGCTGGTACACAGCTGTATAGCTTGCTGTGTTTGAATTTTACCGATATCGCGGCGTACCTTGGTTTGGTCCTTGTCTTTGTTCACGTAAGCGATCGCCACTACTAATGCCCGCGGCAAACACATATTGTCTTTGTTGTTTATAACAATGATTCCCCGGCGCATGTTGCATTCCTCATCGAAACTATTATAAAGACGACCGCGACCTTTCCCTGCAGGCATCTTTACAGATGTTACACCTAGACAGAACGTTTCAGTGCTAAATCCCGTGGAATTAGATTGATAAACCCCAGATATCATATCCCAGATGTCGTCGCGAGAAACCTCTTTCGCGGGGCGAAAGCGTATCCATCCGTCACCCCGCTTAAACTCCTTGGAACAGAAGCTAAAACCAACTTGGTCCTCGGGCGCTAGACCTTCAGTTCCTCTCTGTATCACCTCGTTGATGGCTTCCTTTATCCAGGACACAGGTTCCTTACCAGTGGGTATTGGATTTATTTTAAATTCGAGGGTACGTCCTGTCAAGTTAAAACGTTTAACCTTCTTCAAGGCCTCCTTCACAATAAAAAACTTCTCCATTTAAGTAATAGTACTTGTCGTTCACACCACAGCAACAACCACAGCAACTAACAACAGTCGATAAACTGACAAAATAGGGCAACTATCAGCTATTAAGTTAAGTCAGAACCGAATAGTGTCGGTGACTTATAAATCCAACACAATCAAAAGCCATCGGCTAAGACAACCTAAAAGCGAACGCCACCTACAGTACATTCGGTGAACTAAAATTGAAGAGCGGATATGTGGGGAGAGAACCTATTCCTCCTATAACCTTTAAATATAGAGAGTTCATTTCTATATATTTAAAGTAGTTTTCATTTAAAACCATAAACCATTGATTAAAATACAATTTAAAGTAAATGTATGTCTTTTTTCGTAAGAACGTATTCAATTTTACCGTTATCGTACGGTATCAATTCCTATACGAAGATACCTATATTAAAAAACTTCTATATCGAGCTATAAGATATAAACGTCCCACGATATGTTATTACCGACTGTTAAAATGTCAAACGTCCTCCTGTTTCGATAGACCCCTTAGGGGGTATATGGCGTCGAGTCGGAACCTTGCCATCAGAGCGCCCACCCAATAAAAATTGAGTGCCCAAACAAGGAGAGAAATTTAACATTCGAGACGGAAATTTAAGTAAAAAATTACTGTATAAAATCAAGCTTCAGTCATCTGCTAAGTGATTTATAGCCTTAAAGGCCCCTCGTATTCATAGGCACTACTCAGAAGCACGAGGTAGGCAGATTCGTGCGAATTTTGATTAAAAACTAATGGCGAACAGGTGTGACGTCACCGTGCAAGCTCAAACTCGATACACCGAACTACAACTTCTACCAAAACTAATACCAATCGTTAAATGATTTATAGCTTTGAAGCCCCCTGTAATTCAAAGGCACTACACAGAGGCACAGGGTAAACGACTGTTGTGTATTAGATCAGGCAGCTACCGGGGCCAACCAGGCGGTTCTTCGATAACCATCAGGTGACAATTTCCACATACTTGTCTAAATGGTAGACAAACAAAAACCCTGTTCATACCTAGCTCTTTTCCGGATGCCTGCGCTCTTTGTAGGATCCGGCTAACCGACATCCAGAGCTGGTACTCTCCCACCGAAAGGTGGTACCTGTCGGGTTTTGTGAGGAAAAGAGTCGACCGCCCTTTTATACCGTCAAGACGGAACCATTCGTAAAAAATCAGTGCGAATTTTGATTAAAAATTAATGGCAAACAGGTGTGACGTCACCGTGCAAGCCCAAACTCGATACACCGAACTACAACTTCTACCAAAACTAATACCAATCGTTAAATGATTTATAGCTTTGAAGCCCCCTGTAATTCAAAGGCGCTACACAGAGGCACAGGGTAAACGACTGTTGTGTATTAGATCAGGCAGCTACCGTGGCCAACCAGGCGGTTCTTCGATAACCATCAGGTGACAATTTCCACATACTTGTCTAAATGGTAGACAAACAAAAACCCTGTTCATACCTAGCTCTTTGCGGATGCCTGCGCTCTTTGTAGGATCCGGCTAACCGACATCCAGAGCTGGTACTCTCCCACCGAAAGGTGGTACCTGTCGGGTTTTGTGAGGAAAGAGTCGACCGCCCTTTTATACCGTCAAGACGGAGCCTTTCGTAAATTAAAAAATTGATAACTACACATACACCGCTATGCCTGATATTTCTATCAGGATGGTCGTTATTATCCGTCCAATGATTTATACTCCCTAAGACCCCACCGTAATTCACAGACACGGGATAGACAGTGATTGTGTTTTCATCTCTTCACCCATAAACCTTTTAAATTATTATTATAAGAAAATTGTATAGCAACTGGCGTAACGTCACCACCACCACCCTGTTGTTTTTTGCGTCAGTGTGTTGCCGCCTAACCTTTTGATATTTGAAAACATATTAAAATTGTATTCCTAGCGATGAGACCTTCCATTTGATATATCACACGGGATATTTAGATAATTATTATAGATAATTAGCTGGCCACATAAACCCTTTGACATTGGAAAATATTAATAATATATGACGAGACCTTTCATTTGATACGCCACACAACATATTTAATAGCGCAAATAAAGAGAGTAGCCTCTTAGACCCTTTCGACGCTTGAAAATATTAAAAACGTATCCCTCGCGACGAGAGCTTTCCATCGATACCGCATACGTCGAAATCGGACGACCGGAAGTGGAAACCGGAAGTGACGTTTTTATTGCATATTTGGCATCTTCTTGTCTCCAGGAACACGAATATAACATTAGTTTTTTGATTATCTCAACTTTTTTGATACCGGAAGTGATCTACTCGATGAGATCAATGAAGATATATGGTTAGTAGATTTAGTAATTTTCCATAACAGGAGAGTACATCAACATGTGTGACGTCATCACCAAAGTCGTTATATATTTTTTTCTTAATTTTGTTAATCTTTTAACTACGACCATATCTCTTCTCTGTTATGAGACACCTCCGCCACTTGGTTTTTCCTGAGAAAATAGGGCGTGTTCTGAAAAAAATTCTAAATTAAAAAGATAGTCAGTGCGTTCTTCCTGTTACAGGGCAAGCATATCTCCGATCGCAAACAAAAAATTCGGTGAGACTCACTATCTTACTGTATTAATCAAGACGTTTAATTTGATACCAAACACGCCATATTAAAAAAGCACCCTTTTTGGAGTCAACACACACGTTTTAAACTGATATTGCGGAAATAAAATTTTCTCAACGGTAGATAAGAATGAAAGAAATGACTGGTTGTGATAACATTCGATATTGCTGGTAACAAGGCATAAAATCAAACACAGAACGCAACGCAGAAATCAAACGATGCCAGTTATAATTACCCATTTGAAATTATAGGTTGCAGACAGGGTTTATCACTTCAGAAAACTACTAAATGGAAAAACAGGAAGGGCCTCTTAAATACAGACTCCAAACATAGGTATATCGATAAGGCATACACGATATCGGCCTTAATTCGTTTACAAAATGGAAATTCATAGAGCCGTTCACGAGCTATTTGAAAAAAGCCATGTGACGTCACAACCTAACTCTTGTTTTTTGTTATTCAGATCTGGGACTTTTTTTCTATTGATAGACTGCTGCCAATCCGAATAGGTGGTTTGATGGGAGATTTTTCTTTTCCTTTTTCGATATCTTGCACGGTTCACGAGTTATTTAGAAAAAAAAAACATTAAACGTGGCCGTACATAACTTTTTCAGACCCAGGTCTCTATCACGTCACTCTATCTTACTGCATTAATCAAGGCGTTTAATTCGTTGTCAAACACGTTGTATTAAAAAACAAAAAACAACCCACCCTTATTTGAAGATGTTTCAACACGCTTTTTAAACCGATATTTCACAAGTATTCGTAGATAGGCGCAAAAGAAATGACTGATTGTGATCGCGTTCTGAATAACAGCACTTCCAGACGACCTAATACCGCGATAACCGAAATCAAACTACGCTGGTCGTAAGTACCGATCCGTATTTATAGGTCATGGACGAGTCTTAGCATGTCGCCGCAGGTGTCCTTCATGAAGCAATTATTTTCGGTGTATCAAAAGGCCCCTCAGTCGACACAATTTTGTTCGTCTTTTCCATAAGATTCAATAGAAATTTTTCCATTTCACGTATATTGTAACAATATTCCGTTTAGTTACATATAAGCCGAAGCACACGATTTACAAAATAGAAATCTGTCGAGCCATTCATGAAATGTGACGTCACAGACAAAGTAACTTTTTTGTTTTTCTTCAAACGGACTTGGGTCTTTTTTCTATCGATAGGTTGCTGGCAACCAGAACCAGGGGTGTGGGGGGATTTTTTTCGTTTATTTTTTCGATATCTTGCTCCGTTCACGAGTTATTAAAAAAAACGTGAAATGTGACGTCACAGACAGGCATAACCATTTCAATGCAACAAAACGGTTAAGTATACCCTGTCTGTGACGTCACATTTCACGTTTTTTTTAATAACTCGTGAACGGAGCAAGATATCGAAAAAATAAACGAAAAAATCCCCCCACACCCCTGGTTCTGGTTGCCAGCAACCTATCGATAGAAAAAAAGACCCAAGTCCGTTTGAAGAAAAACAAAAAAAGTTACTTTGTCTGTGACGTCACATTTCATGAATGGCTCGACAGATTTCTATTTTGTAAATCGTGTGCTTCGGCTTATATGTAACTAAACGGAATATTGTTACAATATACGTGAAATGGAAAATTTCTATTGAATCTTATGGAAAAGACGAACAAAATTGTGTCGACTGAGGGGCCTTTTTGATACACCGAAAATAATTGCTTCATGAAGGACACCTGCGGCGACATGCTAAGACTCGTCCATGACCTATAAATACGGATCGGTACTTACGACCAGCGTAGTTTGATTTCGGTTATCGCGGTATTAGGTCGTCTGGAAGTGCTGTTATTCAGAACGCGATCACAATCAGTCATTTCTTTTGCGCCTATCTACGAATACTTGTGAAATATCGGTTTAAAAAGCGTGTTGAAACATCTTCAAATAAGGGTGGGTTGTTTTTTGTTTTTTTAATACAACGTGTTTGACAACGAATTAAACGCCTTGATTAATGCAGTAAGATAGAGTGACGTGATAGAGACCTGGGTCTGAAAAAAGTTATGTACGGCCACGTTTAATGTTTTTTTTTCTAAATAACTCGTGAACCGTGCAAGATATCGAAAAAGGAAAAGAAAAAATCTCCCATCAAACCACCTATTCGGATTGGCGCAGTCTATCAATAGAAAAAAGTCCCAGATCTGAATAACAAAAAACAAGAGTTAGGTTGTGACGTCACATGGCTTTTTTCAAATAGCTCGTGAACGGCTCTATGAATTTCCATTTTGTAAACGAATTAAGGCCGATATCGTGTATGCCTTATCGATATACCTATGTTTGGAGTCTGTATTTAAGAGGCCCTTCCTGTTTTTCCATTTAGTAGTTTTCTGAAGTGATAAACCCTGTCTGCAACCTATAATTTCAAATGGGTAATTATAACTGGCATCGTTTGATTTCTGCGTTGCGTTCTGTGTTTGATTTTATGCCTTGTTACCAGCAATATCGAATGTTATCACAACCAGTCATTTCTTTCATTCTTATCTACCGTTGAGAAAATTTTATTTCCGCAATATCAGTTTAAAACGTGTGTGTGTTGACTCCAAAAAGGGTGCTTTTTTAATATGGCGTGTTTGGTATCAAATTAAACGTCTTGATTAATACAGTAAGATAGTGAGTCTCACCGAATTTTTTGTTTGCGATCGGAGATATGCTTGCCCTGTAACAGGAAGAACGCACTGACTATCTTTTAATTTAGAATTTTTTTCAGAACACGCCCTATTTTCTCAGGAAAAACCAAGTGGCGGAGGTGTCTCATAACAGAGAAGAGATATGGTCGTAGTTAAAAGATTAACAAAATTAAGAAAAAAATATATAACGACTTTGGTGATGACGTCACACATGTTGATGTACTCTCCTGTTATGGAAAATTACTAAATCTACTAACCATATATCTTCATTGATCTCATCGAGTAGATCACTTCCGGTATCAAAAAGTTGAGATAATCAAAAACTAATGTTATATTCGTGTTCCTGGAGACAAGAAGATGCCAAATATGCAATAAAAACGTCACTTCCGGTTTCCACTTCCGGTCGTCCGATTTCGACGTATGCGGTATCGATGGAAAGCTCTCGTCGCGAGGGATACGTTTTTAATATTTTCAAGCGTCGAAAGGGTCTAAGAGGCTACTCTCTTTATTTGCGCTATTAAATATGTTGTGTGGCGTATCAAATGAAAGGTCTCGTCATATATTATTAATATTTTCCAATGTCAAAGGGTTTATGTGGCCAGCTAATTATCTATAATAATTATCTAAATATCCCGTGTGATATATCAAATGGAAGGTCTCATCGCTTAGAATACAATTTTAATATGTTTTCAAATATCAAAAGGTTAGGCGGCAACACACTGACGCAAAAAACAACAGGGTGGTGGTGGTGACGTTACGCCAGTTGCTATACAATTTTTCTTATAATAATAATTTAAAAGGTTTATGGGTGAAGAGATGAAAACACAATCACTGTCTATCCCGTGTCTGTGAATTACGGTGGGGTCTTAGGGAGTATAAATCATTGGACGGATAATAACGACCATCCTGATAGAAATATCAGGCATAGCGGTGTATGTGTAGTTATCAATTTTTTAATTTACGAAAGGCTCCGTCTTGACGGTATAAAAGGGCGGTCGACTCTTTCCTCACAAAACCCGACAGGTACCACCTTTCGGTGGGAGAGTACCAGCTCTGGATGTCGGTTAGCCGGATCCTACAAAGAGCGCAGGCATCCGCAAAGAGCTAGGTATGAACAGGGTTTTTGTTTGTCTACCATTTAGACAAGTATGTGGAAATTGTCACCTTGATGGTTATCGAAGAACCGCCTGGTTGGCCACGGTAGCTGCCTGATCTAATACACAACAGTCGTTTACCCTGTGCCTCTGTGTAGCGCCTTTGAATTACAGGGGCTTCAAAGCTATAAATCATTTAACGATTGGTATTAGTTTTGGTAGAAGTTGTAGTTCGGTGTATCGAGTTTGGGCTTGCACGGTGACGTCACACCTGTTTGCCATTAATTTTTAATCAAAATTCGCACTGATTTTTTACGAATGGTTCCGTCTTGACGGTATAAAAGGGCGGTCGACTCTTTCCTCACAAAACCCGACAGGTACCACCTTTCGGTGGGAGAGTACCAGCTCTGGATGTCGGTTAGCCGGATCCTACAAAGAGCGCAGGCATCCGAAAAAGAGCTAGGTATGAACAGGGTTTTTGTTTGTCTACCATTTAGACAAGTATGTGGAAATTGTCACCTGATGGTTATCGAAGAACCGCCTGGTTGGCCCCGGTAGCTGCCTGATCTAATACACAACAGTCGTTTACCCTGTGCCTCTGTGTAGTGCCTTTGAATTACAGGGGGCTTCAAAGCTATAAATCATTTAACGATTGGTATTAGTTTTGGTAGAAGTTGTAGTTCGGTGTATCGAGTTTGGAGCTTGCACGGTGACGTCACACCTGTTCGCCATTAGTTTTTAATCAAAATTCGCACGAATCTGCCTACCTCGTGCTTCTGAGTAGTGCCTATGAATACGAGGGGCCTTTAAGGCTATAAATCACTTAGCAGATGACTGAAGCTTGATTTTATACAGTAATTTTTTACTTAAATTTCCGTCTCGAATGTTAAATTTCTCTCCTTGTTTGGGCACTCAATTTTTATTGGGTGGGCGCTCTGATGGCAAGGTTCCGACTCGACGCCATATACCCCCTAAGGGGTCTATCGAAACAGGAGGACGTTTGACATTTTAACAGTCGGTAATAACATATCGTGGGACGTTTATATCTTATAGCTCGATATAGAAGTTTTTTAATATAGGTATCTTCGTATAGGAATTGATACCGTACGATAACGGTAAAATTGAATACGTTCTTACGAAAAAAGACATACATTTACTTTAAATTGTATTTTAATCAATGGTTTATGGTTTTAAATGAAAACTACTTTAAATATATAGAAATGAACTCTCTATATTTAAAGGTTATAGGAGGAATAGGTTCTCTCCCCACATATCCGCTCTTCAATTTTAGTTCACCGAATGTACTGTAGGTGGCGTTCGCTTTTAGGTTGTCTTAGCCGATGGCTTTTGATTGTGTTGGATTTATAAGTCACCGACACTATTCGGTTCTGACTTAACTTAATAGCTGATAGTTGCCCTATTTTGTCAGTTTATCGACTGTTGTTAGTTGCTGTGGTTGTTGCTGTGGTGTGAACGACAAGTACTATTACTTAAATGGAGAAGTTTTTTATTGTGAAGGAGGCCTTGAAGAAGGTTAAACGTTTTAACTTGACAGGACGTACCCTCGAATTTAAAATAAATCCAATACCCACTGGTAAGGAACCTGTGTCCTGGATAAAGGAAGCCATCAACGAGGTGATACAGAGAGGAACTGAAGGTCTAGCGCCCGAGGACCAAGTTGGTTTTAGCTTCTGTTCCAAGGAGTTTAAGCGGGGTGACGGATGGATACGCTTTCGCCCCGCGAAAGAGGTTTCTCGCGACGACATCTGGGATATGATATCTGGGGTTTATCAATCTAATTCCACGGGATTTAGCACTGAAACGTTCTGTCTAGGTGTAACATCTGTAAAGATGCCTGCAGGGAAAGGTCGCGGTCGTCTTTATAATAGTTTCGATGAGGAAATGCAACATGCGCCGGGGAATCATTGTTATAAACAACAAAGACAATATGTGTTTGCCGCGGGCATTAGTAGTGGCGATCGCTTACGTGAACAAAGACAAGGACCAAACCAAGGTACGCCGCGATATCGGTAAAATTCAAACACAGCAAGCTATACAGCTGTGTACCAGCGCTGGTGTTGTTATACCTGAAGAAGGAGCTGGTATCCCTGAATTACAACAGTTTCAACAACACTTACACCAATATAAGATCGTTGTGTATGGATATGGTGGGAAGGGCCGTGAAGTCATATTTAGCGGATCCACAGAAGGCCCTAAATTGAATTTAATATACCACGAGGGGCATTACAACGCGATAACATCCCTCACGGCTGCGTTTGTATGTGTGTACTTTTGTGAAGAGTGTCACGTACCTTACGACCATAAAGGAGATCACAGGTGTGGAGGAACATGCCCCTG
>JAPWTK010001507.1:0-30697 GCA_029963805.1 Aromia moschata
TTTAAATTATTCAACCTATGTTGGTAAGAGGGACATTTCTGATCCATAGATGAATGTGTAACGTCGAATTTGGTTTTATAACGCATATTAGAATGAGTGCAATTTGTACATTTTTTAGCATCCGATTTACAGTCCTTCAGATCATGATTTTCAGCGCAAACAGGGCATACCACGTCGGTGGCACGACAGTTATTTTTAATATGTCCAAATTTTGAACATTTAAAACACCGGATAATGTGGTAACATTCTTCAACAAAACACTTTTTCCAGCTAAAATAGACAAATTTACGATTTACTAGCGAAGACCCTAAGTCTTTAGGTACCTCTATGATTAAATGAACTAAGCGTTTTATTTTGTTTATTTTGCAGCTGTTTAACTAATTTTATATCATTTGTTTCCACTGATAGTTCATTTCTGCTGATGATTTGCTCACAAATTGCTTGTTCATTGTCAGGAATGTCTTCAGCATTAACATTAACTATTTTTAGTCTAGGGTTCAACTTACGTGGAAGTTCTACAGCACACTTGTCACCAAATTGTGTTTCTATACAGTTCCTCAATACCTGCAATGAGTTTGTATCATCACAGTTTACAATGACACCTCCATTAGACACAGAATTTACAGTCGCGATGTTTATTTTCATTGCTGTCGGATTTATAACCTTCTTAATTTCGTTCCGCATATCTAGTTTTTTTATTTTTTACTTTATCAGTAGGCCGAATTAAGTTTTTACTTCTAAGTACACTGCTGTAGGTTGCCATCTGTTTAGCACTAGACGAACTGTCATTGTCAATATTATTAACGGGAATACCAAGTGAAGAAGAAACTGATGAACTAGCTGATAAACTTTGCCTCTCCAAGTAACTGATTTTTTCTTCTTGCAACTTAACAATCCTTTCTAAATGTTTAACTAATTTATTAAGGGTTTCAACCTGTGTTTTATAACTCACTATGTCTTCACATGCTGTTCCAGACTCTGCACTTTCCGAATGTTCTTTTTTTTCCACACATCTTCTACACTGCCAGTATTTACGTTCGGGTAGTACAACGTTTCTTTCTCTTAAATTTTTGTCAATATATCGTGAATGAGCACAATTTTCACAAGAATAACACTTAACACAATCTTTACGGATGCCTATATCACATATATCACATTTTAATTTTTTTTCAAGCATTAACTTTGTAATACTTTCAGGGAGACCTGAATCGTATGTGTCTCCTGTCGCCATGTTGTTGTTGTTATTTTTTTAATTCATGACTCAACCCCTACCGTGGGACAACTAATAACTCCATCAGCTAAAGCAAAATAAATACACGATATATCTTGGACGTATATATACGTTTTTACAAATTTTTAACAATTTCCATACATTTTGTTTTGAGGTGAAAAAGAATAAGATTTTTTAGAGCTCCGTCCTCTGTAGCAATTACTAAAATTAATGTTAAAAAAGTTTATTTGACCTAATCTCAATAATTCACCCCTCATTCAACCCCATTCAACCCCCTCAACCCCCAGTCTATTAAATTGAAAACCTTTACATTTGCAGACTGTATTATGTTTATATATCTCTATCTTTCCAAGTGCACGTCTTGTATCGTTTAAGTATTACTGGTAGATAAAAAAAAGTATGTTAACCCCATTTATCCCCCAATCTCTTTACCCTCAAAATCTAATCAGCTCCAGACATCGTTTTGATACATAAGTATTTCAAATTTCAAGGTGATGTCTCAAAGCGTTTTCAAGATATCCTGCACACAAAAAGGTTAACAGGCCGACAAACAGACATAAATTTGTATTTTCGCTTAAACGTAAAATCCTAAACTAAATATAAACATTTTTAAAAATGTTTCATCGATAATATATTGTTACGTATTTCTCTCTATATGAATCACTTCTCCAATTCAAACACGTTTATTAATACTCTACAACTCGTCGATCTTAACTTTATAACATTCAAATCACAACTAACTAACTCTCCTAGCAACCACACCATATTTATAGATTTTACATTTCTAGAAAATTCATTTGACATCTAGAATATTTAATATGACATTCCATACAATTCTTTACTAACAGCTAGTGTATAATCTAAATAGACTTAATATATAAACTATAAAACTTAATAAATGTCAGCTGTCACAAATGTCACTTTTACAAATGTCACATTGCTCCCCTCTTTAAGGTTATTCGTCCCGAATAACACTGTCTTCAGTCCTAGGCGGTGGATCCTCGACGACGAACCAATTGGGTGGGTTATGTCCTGTGTACTTCGCGAGCCTTTCCAGATGGACCACCTTCGCCTTGCTTCTTGGAGACAGCTGGATGCGGTAGACCAGGTCGTTGATTTTCTTTATTATGGTGTACGGGCCTTCCCAGTTGCTCTGAAGCTTTGGACTTTTTCCTTTTGTCCTTTTTGGGGCGTACAACCATACTGCGTCACCAGGCTTAAAGGCAGTCTCTGTTGATGTAGTGTCGAGACGCTGCTTCATTTTGTCGCTGTGAATTTTCAGTTTCTCCCTGGCAAATCGGTGGATCCGGTCCATTCTCTCTCGCAAGTCCTCCACAAATTCTGGCAGAGATCGCTCTTCGGTTTCTTCTAGTGGACGGCCAAGCATGAGGTCAGTAGGCAGCTTCATCTCTCTTCCAGAGGTCAGCATAGATGGAGTGTAGGTGGTTGATTCATGCTGGGAACTTCGATATGACAGCAAGAATAGAGGCACCAATTTGTCCCAGTCCCTTTGATTTTCACACACGAATTTAGACAGGTAATGGCATATGGTTCTGTTGTGGCGTTCAACAATGCCATTTGACTGAGGATCAGAAGTGCAGCAGTTCTGGTTTTTCTTGATGCCCAGTATTTTCATTACCTCTTTCCACAGCTCTGATTCGAAGTTTCTTCCTTGATCGGAATGCAGCTCGAGGGGTACTCCATGCCTAGCTATGACATTCTCGATGAACGCTTCGGCTACAGTTTCTGCTTCTTGATTGGGGAGGGGTACTGCTTCAGGCCATTTCGAGAAATAATCCATTACCACCATCAAGTACTTGTTCCCACGGTCGGTTACAGGTAATGGTCCAAGAATGTCCACTGCTACCCTCTCGAATGGTGCTCCGGATAAGTACTGCACCATTTTACCACGGCTTCTTGTTTTTGGTCCTTTTTTTGGCAGAGCACAGATCACATCTCTTGCACCATTCTTCGACGTCTCGGCGACAGTTTACCCAATAAAATCGGTCCCTTACTCGAGCCAAAGTCCTGGTTACTCCAAAATGTCCTCCGGATGGACTGCTGTGAAGCTCTTCTAGCACTTGGTGGATTATTGCTTTAGGCAAGACCAACTGGTAGACTTCGGATACTCCATCGGGGCTCTCCCACTTCCGATGCAGTAGGCCATCGCGAAGACAAAGGGAATTCCATTGAGCCCAGTATCCCTTTATAGTCGTACCATATCTGGAAACTTCCTGCCAAGTTGGTCGAACTCCATTCTTTACCCAGCTCCGGATTAATTTCAGATCATTGTCTTTCTTCTGGCTTTTCTTCAGTTCCTCCGAGGACCATCCATCTTCGACTTGTACCGTTGTTGCCATTAACAGTTGATTACAGGCCTCGTATGAAGATTCTTTCGTCTCAATCTTCTGGCAGTAGCGACATTTCTGTTCTAAACACGGTCTTCTCGATAATGTGTCTGCATTACCATGTGTTTTTCCACTCCGATGCATTATTTTGAAATTATACTGTTGTAGTCTCTCCATCCATCTAGCAACTTGTCCTTCCGGGTTCTTAAAGTTCATAATCCACTGCAGGGCGTTATGATCTGTCCTAATTAGAAAGTGTCTTCCATAGAGGTAACTGTGAAAGTGCTCCAAAGATTTGATGATGGCCAGTAATTCTTTTCTCGTAACACAGTAATTTCTTTCAGCCTTGCCTAGTGTCTTACTGAAATAGGCAATAACTTTTTCTTCTTCGTCTTGAACCTGGGATAAGACTGATCCAATTCCATGTTGAGAGGCATCACAATCCAAAATAAACATCCCATCTTGTTTAGGGTATGCCAAAATTGGTGCTGTAGTTAGGCGCTTCTTCAGTTCTGTGAAAGCTTGCTGGCAGTCTGGAGTCCAATCGAAGGTAACATTATTTTCGGTGAGCCGATGTAGTGGTTTAGCAGTTTTTCCGAAATCCTTTACAAATTTCCTATAGTATGTGCAGAGTCCAAGAAAACTTCTTACTTGATGTTTATCTCTGGGTCGTGGCCATTCTTTGATTGCAGATATCTTCCTGGGGTCGCTTTGAATTCCTTCGGCGGATACTATGTGTCCTAGAAATTCCACTTGTTTTTGAAACAGGGAACATTTCTTTGGATTCAACTGTAGGTTGGCATTTCTGAATCTATTGAAGATATCTTCCAAATTTTTAAGATGTTCTTCAAATGATTTCCCCATTACAATGACGTCATCAAGGTATACTAAGCAAGTTTTCCACGTCATTCCTCTGAGTACTAACTCCATCAGTCTCTCAAAAGTGGCCGGTGCATTGCAAAGACCAAATGGCATAACTTTAAACTGATAAAGGCCTGTACCAGCAGAAAACGCAGTTTTCTCCTTATCGTCGGGATGAAGTTCAACTTGCCAATAGCCACTCTTCAAGTCCAACGTTGAGAACCATTTTGACTCTGAAGAGTGTTCAGGGTATCGTCGATTCGAGGTAGAGGATAACTGTCTTTCCTAGTCACATTGTTCAGCTTCCGATAGTCCACGCAGAATCTGGTTGTGCCATCTTTCTTCGTAACTAAAACAACGGGTGAAGACCATGGGCTCGATGATTCCTCGATGACACCTTCTTTCAGCATTTTATCGATCATTCCGGTAACTTCATT
The DNA here is from genome assembly GCA_029963805.1 of Aromia moschata. NCBI lineage: Eukaryota > Metazoa > Arthropoda > Insecta > Coleoptera > Cerambycidae > Aromia > Aromia moschata. Next base: position 4,878 of record JAPWTK010001507.1, read on the forward strand.
CTGTTTAGCGAATGGTAGTCTTCTTGGAGCTTGCTTTATCGGTGGGTTATTGCCGGTGTCTATGCGATGTTGAACCAGGCTTGTTCTGCCGGTGATGTTTCCATTGGCAAATACATCTTGATATCTGTCGAGGAACTGTCTAGCTTTTCTAACTTCTTCCGGTTCCAGATGAGCAGCATTTTTAAGCAAAGGTTCTGCAATAGTTGGATCACGTACTCTTGCTTGATTCGTCCGAGCTTGGTTGACTTCCTCGCATTTAACTATCTTTTCGACTGGTTCACAACGTCCCAATACTTCATTCTTCTTAAGAATAATCTTTTTGTCTGATATGTTGGCAATCCTTACTGGAATTTGGTTATTAATTTGTACAAGGCTTCTTGCAACCAATAAGCCATCGTTCTTTTCGGTCACCTCTACTATTCCCGTACGCAGACCTTCACCATTTCCATCAATTTTGCAATGATTATGTTCTCTGATCCTTGGGGAATTCGGATGTCCTCTTCGACGATGATCCTTCTTGATTGATTGTAGTCTTGAAATTTGGGGGCCATAACAATTTCTTCATCTTGAATTTGTATAATTCTGTTTTTAACATCCACGACAAAACCATGTTTACTCAATATGTCTAGTCCTAATATGCAGTCATCTCTGATATCAGCTGTTAAAACTCGGTGATACATGATTTTCGAACCCAGTTGAATTTTTACATTTAGCTCGCCATGTACAGGAATCAGCTCTCCAGTAGCTGTTTCCAATTTCACATGTCTGGATAATTCCTTTGATGATTTTGGCAGAATGTCAGGCCGCAGAATAGTTCTTGTAGCACCGGTGTCAATGACAAAGGAGCACCATTTATCGTCCAAGTATCCATGGACTATCAGGCTTCGTTCGTCGCTACTTATTTTTGAGACAGAAATCTTGGGGCTTTGAGTATAAGTAGTCGACACGCGCCCCTAGCATCGACTATTTGTCGTTTTCCGAATTTCTCGCTGGCGATCTGGAACGAGATCTTCGATCTGGACTAGGGGACCGACTATTCCTTTGTTGTGAGGTCCTTTTGTCTTCTCTCCAGCTTCGTTGATTTGGGCTCCTAGATCTGGGTCTCTGCTCCGGTTGTCGGTCTGGTGAGTTAGCTCTTGACTGGGACCTAGATCTGGCTCTGCAAAAGCGTTGTAGATGCCCAATTCTCCCACAGTTATAGCAGCTTCTTGTCTCCTTTTGTGGTGCGTTTGTCTGTCTCGTTCCATTTAATGTCTCCGCATTATTTTCTCTATGGTTTCTTTAAGCGATTGGGACTCATCAAATGTAACTTGCCTTACTTTGGGTTTGTAGTTTCTCGAGGCTTCTTTAGCTGCTTTAAATTCCAGGGCAGCAATGAGTGCATCACTGATCGAGGCGTGTCTCCCAAGTCGCAAAGCTTGCTGCATTTCGGTGTCTACTAGTCCATCAATAAAAGTTTGGATGCCAATTTGTTCTAGAAATTCTTTGGGCGCTTGAGGGTATGCCAAATGAATGAGGCGTTCGATGTCCAGCTTCATATTCTTGAAGAGACTCGTTGCTTCTTTGCTGTCTACTCTTGATCTGGGACTGGTAAACTTGACGGAGATATTTGTGTCCATACCTTATTTCTAACGCGCCTACAATCCTGTCGTAATCGTTTTGCTGCTCTTCCGGGATGCTCTGTAAAATTTCTAAAGCCTGACCTCTGAGAGATATGACTAGCGAAGTAGCCATTTCTTGTGGAGTCCATCCGTTGGCCTTTGCGGCAGCCTCAAACTGTCTGCGATACATGGACCATGATGACTGTCCATCGTACGTAGGAGGCTTAAGCATTTTGTGTACTGACCTTTCAGTATGCATAAGGCTTGAATGTTGTAACGGAGTATCTGGTGAGGTCGAACCATCTCCTAAGCCGGTTATCGACGTACGATGCAATTGGTGGCCCAGTCCTTCTATCCTTTCCAGTATTTCTTTTTGTACTTGCCGTCTGGTGTCTTCTAATTTTCTCTCGATTTCTTCTTTATTCTCCTGAAATTCCTTCTCGATTCTATTGAATTTTAGGCCTACCTGGTCAATCTGTTGTTCCACGCCGTCGATTCTTCCAGAAAATTCATTCAACCTGGTGTTTATTACTTTTGGGACTCACAGATTTCCTGATGTCGCCTCTCAGCTTCTTCTCGGTCCTCTTGTCGTCGCTTTTCGTCTCGCCTTTCTGCCTCCTCACGGTCCTCTTGTCGTCGTCGTTCTGCCTCCTCACGGTCCTCCTGCCGTCGTCGTTCGTCCTCCTCTCGTCGCTTTTCCTCTCGCCTTTCTGCCTCTTCACGGTCCTCTTGTCGTCGTCGTTCGTCCTCCTGTCGCCGCTTTTCCTCTCGCCTTTCTGCCTCTTCACGGTCCTCCTGTCGTCGTCGTTCGTCCTCCTCTCGTCGCTTTTCGTCTTCTTGCCGTCGTTTTTCTTCTCCTTGTTGCAAAAATTTTAGTATTTCACTCACATCCATGATTGTCGTTTCTTCGTCGTATCTTGTTGACCTCGTATTCACCATATACAATTTTATTCTTCAAATTCTTCGATATCCCACCGCTGTCACCAAAATGTTACGTATTTCTCTCTATATGAATCACTTCTCCAATTCAAACACGTTTATTAATACTCTACAACTCGTCGATCTTAACTCTGTTACATCCAAATCACAACTAACTAACTCTCCTAGCAACCACACCATATTTATAGATTTTACATTTCTAGAAAATTCATTTGACATCTAGAATATTTAATATGACATTCCATACAATTCTTTACTAACAGCTAGTGTATAATCTAAATAGACTTAATATATAAACTATAAAACTTAATAAATGTCAGCTGTCACAAATGTCACTTTTACAAATGTCACAATATTCATACTTCCACTACTACATGGATGTGGAAGTAAAAATAAAAGATTAATGATCAGTGAATCTTTATAAAACATGGGATATATATTTTCCCACAACCCTCTAAGAAAGTACACATAACAATTCAAAAGAGTAGACGCGAAAACTTTCCATCCTCGGTATATAATAGACTATTAAAAGCTTGACGCGTCAAACGTCATAAGTAATAAATAGTAAATACTACTTTGAAACTTCCTAATTAAAACAAAGCCTCATGCTTTTTAAATGTGTTTCATATTTAAAAAAGATTCACTGATCATATTTATTTTCTGCTTTTTTAGTTCATATTTTTTAAATAAAACTTTATTTTTTGAAAAAGTTTTTCTTTTTCATATAACGTGCCATCAAAAAAAAAAAACCATCAAAGTTGGCCGAGGAAAAAAATATGTATTTCTATCCTACGAGGTGTGGCTATTAATTAACCGAACTGCTCTCCATAACACATTATTCGTTACCAATTACAGTAGCAAATTTTTCGCCTTCACTGTTATCCCCTTGGCGATCTCTACACCGCTCCATACGACTTTTCCATTGTTGAAAGCAGTACTAGATGTCTGCTTCTGTCAGCTGGTTCCAGAACCTCCGTCGATTTTGTTTTTATCCGCTTCCACACTTTCGAATCTTGTCCCTTTCAGCGCCGATTTACCTTGGAAAATAAAAAAGAGTCACAGGGGGCAAGGTCGGGCGAACATTGTGGATGTTCCAACACAGTAATGCCGTATTTTGCAAAAAAAAAAAACGCATTCACAGACAAAGCAGATTGGGCCGGTGCATTGTCTTGGTGAATGATTTGATCTTCCACAAATCAGATCTTCGTCTTCTCACACGCTCACGAAGAGCCATCAGAACCTCAATTGGTCAATTGGTCAATCAGATGGTCAACTGATTGACCATCTGACCCTCAGGGACCCAATGAACGTAAACATTGCTTCGAATGTCAAAAAAGACGATCATCATCTCTTTGAATTTGGATTGCTCATCCTGGCTTTTTTTTTGCCTTGGCGAGTTTTGGGGTCGTAAGTAAAACACCATGATTTATCACAAGTGATCACCGTGTCTAACAAGCTTGTATCAGTGTCAATGTTGTTTAGAATGTCAGCGCAAATATTCATTCTTGATTCCTTTTGCTTGGGAGTGAGGAGTTTTGGCATCATTTTTGCGAAAAATTTGCGCATGTTGAACGATTCATGCCAAATCTGGTGAACATATTCTTTATCGATTCCTGTAATTTCAGCAAGCCCTCGAATGCTTAAACGACGATCTTCGGGGAATGATTTACCAAATTTTTCATCCGTTTTTGACGTTGAGGGCTGTCCGGAACGCGGATCGTCTTCAGTCGTTTCACGTCCCTCTTTAAACCGTTTAAACCATTCAAAAACTTGTGGGCAGGATAAACAATAATTCATTCCCGTTCACTTCTTTTAACATTTCATAAGCTTCTGTAAAAGTTTTCCCCAGTTTAACAAGAAACTTGAGATTGACCCGTTGCTTCATGTGAACACTTAACATTTTTCGACGCGTCACTGGTGCGTAGACTAATTCAAATGACTATTACAGGCAAACTGAGCGACCCACTGGCTTGTCCAGCGAGCTCAGGGCGGGGAAAGTATCATCAGACACAGCTCTATTCAAACTTGTCAAACTGCGACACGCTCGCAGCGCTCTAGTAGCAGCATCATTTCGGTTATTTAATAGCCACACCTCGTATCTTAAATTTATAACCTTATTTAATTGTCAAGGCTGTTAAATTATGTGACAGCCATTATTTATTTTACAATTGTGACAGCCACTTGTCAAAACTTTGAGAACAACAAACTTTCGCTTTGAGCTTCGACCAAGAAGACTAGAATATAAGGAGACCGAACCTCCGAGGTTTCACACGAGCAGCTGCTAGCGTGGCGCAGTAGCTTACTGCGCCAGTTTGCGTGTATTCGTTATATCCAAGAAAATACACTCGAACCCCTCTTAAGTCGCCAAATCCGTGCATCATTACCTCGCTTAAGTCGCGAAAATTTGCCTCTCTTAAGTCGCGATCATAACCTCAACTTTTTTGTGTTTTAACTGCAAAAAGAAATATTTAGATATACCACAGCACTTGTTATAACGAAAAATGAGCCAACTGAACGAAAAATCAATCTAAGTATACCCAGTCGTGCGTGACAAAGTTCAATTTTCCACTTGAATGAATATTTTAAAGATTAAATATTTTTTAAAAGACACCTAACCTATTTTAAATCAATAAATGTATTACACAATCATTTTTTTTCAATAAAAATTGTACATATTCATGCGAGAATCCAATTTCCAAACGTAGTTCTAAAACTTTTACAGGCGGCGACTTAACCGGGACGGTTTCGCGACCTAATAGGGGAAACGTGGTGAAATAACAGAGGATGTGAATTAAGCGAAGGTGAAACAAGAGGGGTTCGAGTGTATCTAGTATTCTTTGTCACATACACATACTTTAGCGGCGCAATAGCCTACCGCGCCGAGCCTAGACACGTTCGAAGCGCCAACTGGCGGCTTTCAGATTTCGACCCGTCACCAATAACGGAATTCGGTCTCCTTATATTCTAGTCTTCTTGACTTCGACATAACCGCTATATTTATTTCTCTCGTTCATAGCCAGATTTGATAGGTTTTTTTAATATCCCTTTGTTTTATGATATTACAAATAGAGACATTTTATACTGTACAACTATCCCTGATCTGATTGTGCAAGTATTTAATTTAAGTTAATGGTTACAGTGGTTTTGCTAGTCCAGAGTTTGAAGAAGTCGAGTAGTTAAACGTATTTTACAATATACGAGCCCAGAATCATATCGTTTGGCCCAACGTTATTTTTTGGTAAGGTTTCTGAAACAACGACTTCATACTATAGATACAACAATTATCCTTTATTGGCATTTTGTAGGATAAACAATATAATAAATAATATGATAAATAATGTAATAAAGGATAATTCTCGTATCCATCGTATGAAGTCTGTGTTTCAGAAATCTCACCAAAAATAACATTGGGCCAAACGATATGATTCTGGGCTATATGTATATATTTTATTACTAGCGACCCGCCACGGCTTCGCACGGAAATATAAAAAATGGTTATTGTGGGTTATCCCTAAGAGATAGACATATACCATCGCGGACTTTTTTGTAGACCTTTTTAAGGTGTACAATATTGTAGTACATTATTTTGATCTATCTCGTAGGGTTCAGCCAGCGTTTGCAATGTAAGCGCAAAAAAATGTGTTTATTTACGACATCACATTAGAAACCTCTAAAATTATCAGTGTTTCTCTACTATATTATAATAATAATAATAATAATAATAATAATAACACATTTATTTCCACAGGTAACACCCAATTACAGGAAAAATACATACATTTACAAAATATAAGTATGATGATTATGGACTTTAGGTATGCATTCCTAAGTACGAATCTATAATAGTTTTTAAATTATCGTAATTAATGTCACAAACAGTAGATATAGTGTTAAATATATTACAAATATTATACAATGGTGACTTCGCATAAGATTAGTACGACTGAAACTACAATAAAAAAATTACTATCTCTATTTAAACGAGGAACCAAAAAGTTTAATTTACTTAAAGAGTCGGACAGTCAATATTATTGTGTGTAAATTATACAAAAATGTGATAGCCAGCAGTCTCTTCTCTCCTTAAGGAAATCATATTAAACATATTCAGCAAAATTTATTATCTATCGCGGAGGATAGAAACCATTCGTTTTGAAAAACATAAATTTTAAACATTTTCTCTGAACAGTTTCAACCAATACAATCGAATTTTGATACATCGGAAACCATATTAACGAAGCATACTCTAACTTAGACCTAATGTATGAACAATATAACATTTTCAGGCTATGGATGTTTGAAAAACAGTTCCAATTTCGTACAAAAAAACCAAGTAATTTATAAGCTGATTTTGTTGATAAGTTGACATGATTAGAAAAAGTAAGTTTACTATCAAACGTGACTCCAAGGTCTTTAATTTCTGAACACCGATCGAGAGGGCAGTTATTTATATTATAATCAAACTGAGTAAAGGTGAGTCTACGGGTGAATGTCATTATTTTACATTTGGAAATATTAAGTTTTAAGTAGTTATTATTACACCACGTAAGAATATTGTTAACCTGCTCCTGTAAATAATAACAATCTTCAACTGATCGAATTGTAGTAAACATTTTTAGATCATCTGCAAATAGTAGATGGTGACAATGTATGATGGATGTAATATCGTTGATAAATATTAGAAATAGTAACGGTCCAAGATTGGACCCCTGTGGGTTCACCAGAGGTTGCAATATAGCTATGAGGTCTGTAGCCGCCGTGCTCAATAAACTGCATTCTGGAAGATAGGTAGGAACTGAAAAAAGTAATTAAATCATCCGATAAACCAATGGCTGATAGTTTAGACGGTAACAGGTAGTGGATGATTATGCATGTATTATACATGATTATGCATGTATTATACATATAAACCTTCCTCTTGAATCACTCTATCTATTAAAAAAAAAAACCACATCAAAATCCGTTGCGTAGTTTTAAAGATCTAAGCATACATAGGCAGTAGATAGATAGATAGATACGGACAGACAGCGGGAAGCGACTTTGTTTTATACTATGTTATGATTAAACATTGTATTTTTTTTTGGAATAGAAATTTGAGTACCACAATTAGTGAAAAAAAAATTGAATTCAAAGAAAGTTTTCAGTGTTTTACGGGGTAACTGGAAAAACTGGAATATGAAACTAGACCAGCGGTCGGCGATCTATTTTCTGCAGCCCGCAAGGAAGAATAAAAATGTTTCAATTTCCCTTTTAACTCACTATTTTCAATCAGGTCAACTCCGACGTAAAATTTCATGCGTTTCAGAATATGGCCTTATAATTTTTCAAAAATTGATTTAAAAAAAGTTAAATCGAAATTTTGGACAAAATTATGCTTTATTCGACAACAAAAAAAAGTTAGACTTGAATTTCTTTATGAACCAGGTAATCCCCGGGTTCTATACCAGAAAAAATGTCGTCCTCGAGACATAAATTTAAAATAAATGGCTTTATTTTATTTTCACAAATTTTTGGTTAAACAAAATGGCGGCCGAAACAAAAATTATATTTGTATAAACTTCATTAATTCCTTTCTCAAAAACTACGGACTTTGGTAAACATGTTCTAAGAATAAAAATGTCAGAATCAATTCTCTCGATTTTTTTTCAGATTTTTTAAATAACATTTTTTGGGAATTTCGGTTTTGTGATTTTTGGAACAAATCAAAAATCATCTTTATCCTGAAAAAAAATTGAGGTTATTAAAATTTTCTAATTTTTTGTTCTCGAGAAATTTTCGAGAAAAAAATATTCATAATTGATTTTTATACAGGATTTTTAGACATTTGATCATAAATCATGAAATTGAAATTTCCAGAAATATAATTTAAAAAATCTGAAAAAAAAAATGAGAGTACTTACCTATGTTTCGATTGATTCTAAGGCATTTTTATTTTTAGAGGATTTTTTACCAACGTTCATAGGTTTTGAGAAAGAAGTTTATACGAAAATCTTTTGTCTAATATTTAATGAATATGTGATATTAAATTATATAAATAGATAATATGTGATATTAAAAGAACTCAGGACATTTACGACTTAACAGATTAAAATATTTTATGAATTATTTTTTTGCCCGTTTTATTTCACATTCATTATGATAAGTTTCGGTTATCTATGTCAGGTTATCTATTCGTTCCGATATAGGTCAGGTTATCTATTCGATCATATTATTAAATGTTATAATTTACCATGATGTTTCATTAATCTAATATGACGTATTTTCAATTTTCGGATGACATGTGGCCCGCACTATATTCGTTGTACCTACTAATGACCCTTCTATGGAAAAAGGTTGCCGACCTTTGCACTAGACAATTTATTACATCGTTGTATGCCTACATATATACCTATAGTTAGTTTCTCTCTACTACTAGTCTAGAAACTAATACATATACTAGTTTCTCTCTAAATATGATTAAACGTATTTTTGTTTTCTTTCATTATAACGTTTATCTCTCTAGAATATTTCAGATTATACACAACTAAATTTAATAAATATTTTTATAACAAACTGTTTTCTTGATTACGCATTTTTCTTTAAGCCATTAACCTAACTGTAATCATCACGTGCTTGTAGCAATGGAATGTTACATACATTAAATGTACCTCCTCAACAACATTGTCTCAATTCTTATTAGTTTAATGGAATGTTATCGTTGTTTTCAATGCATGACATGCACTACATTAATTTATGTTGTATAGGCACTATATTACGAGTATTACATAGATATTATTAAATTATCCGCATTATATCTTTTGTTCAGTATATATTATCAGTGTACGGTAATGTCAACCCGCACTAAGCTAGCTGACGGGGACGGCACGTTTTATATATAGAACAAACGCATCTATTAAAAGCACAAAAACCTCCTCAGTGAATAGTTTGTGATTGCCATTTCGTCGCTGCTCACCGTATTTAAGTGTTATTTCCGCCACCCATCTATCGAAAATGACTCTATTTCCTTACGCACAGCTGTTGTTATGGGTTTTTCTTTTATCGGTGCCTTCCATGAGATCCTATAATATACTGGGCGTTTTCCCACACCCCGGCAAAAGTCATGTGGACGTGTTCCTTCCTTTAATGCGAGGGCTCGCCAATAAGGGACATAACGTCACTGTTATAAGTTGTTTTTCCCTGAAAGATCGCCCATCGAACTACAAGGAAGTGGGTTTGGACCAGGCGTTAAAAATCTTTTTAAACGTCATCGACATGGGAGAGCTAGAATCAAATAGATTATATAAATACACAACTCTCTTCAAGTTGTCCTATTTTGCACAATACGCGTGCGAGTCTGGGCTTGGATCGAAGGTAGTGAAGGACTTCATGAAGACTGACCAACATTTTGAATTGTTAATCATCGAGTTTTTCAACAGTGATTGTTTTATGGGTTTAAACTTTAAGTTTAGGGCACCTGTGATAGGAATAAGTTCTTCGACACTGCTTCCTTGGACATCGAGACGCGTTGCAAATCCTACCCATACCGCGTACATTCCAAATGATATACTGGACTTTTCCGACAGGATGAGTTTCATGGAGCGGGTTGAAAACACCGTGTTCACATTTGTGTCGGAGGTATACTACGAATTTGTCATGCTGAATAGTGATGAACGCATTGCGAGAAAAAAATTTCGGAGTAGAAGTTCCTTCGTTGACACAATCCATTATGAATACTAGTTTAATACTGGTGAATACACATTTTAGTTTGAATCTACCTAGACCGCTTGTGCCAAGCGTCATAGAGGTTGGTGGAATGCATATTGGCGAAATCCAGCCCTTGCCGAAGGTAAGTCTTGATTGAAGATCTTATGGAGGATTTTAGTATTAGATGGTTGATTTTTACACTATTTTTTGGCAGAAAAAAGTGCAAAGAGTTTCAGGATGATTCGGTTTCTACATATTAAGTATTTCTCAATTTTATTGGACAAGGTTTACCTATTCTTGTTCAAAGAATAACCAAGAGTGTACTGAAGATGTGTGCACAATTTCAGCTCGGTAGAGCCAGTCGGTTTGGTATATCATCGTCACCAGTTTAAAAAAATATTATTTTGAAGAAAAAAGTTTAAAAGGTTCTTTATAACGTTTCTCCGATGTAACAAGTAAATACGAGTAATGTTTCCTACCTACATTCAATCTTCAATTCATTGATCATAAATGGTATCTACCACTCATGGAAGTGTTCCTTCTAGCACCCTTAAACCTCTAAAAATAATTAATACACGCATACACCCTCAATAATTTAGAGCACTGAGTTAATTGCCTGCTTTCAGGTGCTGTTCGTCCACTTATTTTACATGGTAAACATTTAAAACACATAAATACATTTTATTTTTTTTACGTCCTAGACTAGAATAATCCCTTAAGTTACAAGTAGGTGCTTGAAGAAGTCATGTTAACTAATGATTTATGTGTGTGTGACAAATTTTGTCATTAAAAATTGTCACTTTTTATGGTAAAATTTTTTTATAAATATCGACGTATGTATCTTTAATGCCATGAGATGCTATTTAGCAACTGATATACAATAAGGATACATATCATATTATCTAACCACAGAGAAGACCATGTAGGTGGTATTCTATAAAAATATTTATTTTATTTCACTCTCTTACATAATTTTTATTAGTTAAAATAGCATATCAAGGGACTAAATATAAATTACTAGCGACCCGCCCCAGCTTCGCCCGGTTTACGACATCACATTAGAAACCTCTAAAATTATCAGTGTTTCTCTACTATATTATGCATGTATTATACATATAAACCTAGCATCAAAATCCGTTGCGTAGTTTTAATGATCTAAGCATACATAGGTAGTAGATAGATAGATAGGGACAGACAGCGGGAAGCGACTTTGTTTTATACTGTGTTATGATTAAAAATCTGATAACTAAAGACATTAATGTCTTTACTTTTCCAAGTTTGAAATTAAAATTTTATGTATTAGATAGATTTTTTTTATATTACTGGACGGATTTAAAATATATGAAACAGACATCAACAAGTGAACCGGTGTGAAGTTGGCAGCCAAAATACAGCAGCCAATTTGACGGAAACGCCCGAGCGCCATTGGCGTACATTCCTCACAGGTGTCATATTAAAGTAAATACGAATTGGTGATAGCGATGAATAGTGTTGTTAATGACTATTTTTTAAATAGGCTCAAGTGCAACAAATGTCGAAAAAGCGCTTTAATTCTTAAAGAAAGTTGTTGTGTGAAAGACAAAAGTAAAAAAGTAAGAAAATAGGTATCAAATCTGCCACAAGGTAACGTAATAAGGAATATTGTAGTATTTTTGAGATTCTCAAAGGGGATGGAATACTCCAAAATTAAAAAAATAACTTCTTATCTATGTTTCTATGGTAACAGACAAGAGTGTGTCACCTTCGTAATGGACAAGCATTGAAAAAGAAGAATTACGTTTTAAAATGATATTATGAAATTTCGAAGACAATGAGATGCCAACTTGCAATTGGCACCATGAATAGACACAGGAATAGAGAGGAAGCTCCTCGAAGCTCATCGATTTGCATGCCGTCTAAGGGTTGAAAGTCCACCCTCATTTAAAATAAACTCAATCAAACGCATTTATAGAAAATATATCGGTAAATAAATATTGAGAAAATATCGAAGACAATGAGACGCCAACTTGCAATTGTCACCACGAATAGACACAGGAATAGAGAGGAAGGTCTTCGAAGCTAATCGATTTGCAGGCCGTCTAAGTATTGAAAACGCACCCTTATATAAAATAAACTCAATCAAACGCATTTATAGAAAATATCTCGGTAAATAAATATTGAGAAAATATCGCAGACAATGAGATGCCAACTTGCAATTGTCACCATGAATAGACACAGGAATATATAGAGAAGCTCCTCGAAGTTTCCCTTAAATACGTGCGGTTTCAACCCTTCCTTAAAATACTTCCTCTCTTTCTGTCTATTCAGTGCCAATTGGAAGTTGGCATCTCATTGTCTACGATATTTTCTCGACTATTTATTCACCGAGACATTTTCTATAAATCCGTTTGGTTCAGTTTCCCTTAAATACTTTTTTTCCCCTAACGGCCTAAATGGATTAGCTCTCTTTCGGTGGGCCAATATTGAGAAATAATAATTATACCGAGACTTAAGTGATGTTTTTTATAGTGGGTTTTCCCCTGACGGCGATCGGGGGGCTCCTCGCTATTCCGTGTCCATTCATGGTTAATTCAGTTGCCATCTCTTGTCTTCGATATTTTCTCGATATTTATTTAACGAGACATTTTCTATAATAGCGTTAGTTTGAGTTTTTTTATATAAGAGTGGGTTTTCAACCCTTAGACGGCCTGCAAATCAATTAGCTTCGAGGACCACCCTCTCTATTCCTGTGTCTATTCATGGTGATAATTTCAAGTTGGCATCTCATTGTCTTCGATTTTTCTTTTTTTTGGTCTCCTTCTTTTTTTGGTGAATTGTTAGTTGGCGTTATTCTTGTTTTTCTCAATATTTATTCACCGAGACATTTTCTATAAATCCGTTTGGTTGAGTTTCCCTTAAATAAGTGTGGTTTTCAACCCTTAGACGGCCTGCAAATGGATTAGCTTCGAGGAACATCCTCTATATTCCTGTGTCTATTCATGGTGACAATTGCAAATTGGCATCTCATTGTCTTCGATATTTTCTCAATAATTATTTACCGAGATATTTTCTATAAATGCGTTTGATTGAGTTTATTTTAAATGAGAGTGGATTTTCAACCCTTAGACGGCATGCAAATCGATGAGCTTCGAGGACCTCCCTCTCTATTCCTGTGTCTATTCATGGTGATAATTGCAAGTTGGCATCTCATTGTCTTCGATATTTTCTCGATATTTATTTAACGAGACATTTTCTATAATTGCGTTAGTTTGAGTTTATTTTATATAAGGGTGGTTTTCAATACTTAGACGGCCTGCAAATCGATTAGCTTCGAGGACCTTCCTCTCTATTCCTGTGTCTATTCATGGTGATAATTGCAAGTTGGCATCTCATTGTCTTCGATATTTTCTCAATATTTATTTAACGATATATTTTCTATAAATGCGTTTGATTGATTTTATTTTAAATGAGGGTGGACTTTCAACCCTTAGACGGCATGCAAATCGATGAGCTTCGAGGAGCTTCCTCTCTATTCCTGTGTCTATTCATGGTGCCAATTGCAAGTTGGCATCTCATTGTCTTCGAAATTTCATAATATCATTTTAAAACGTAATTCTTCTTTTTCAATGCTTGTCCATTACGAAGGTGACACACTGTTGTCTGTTACCATAGAAACATAGATAAGAAGTTATTTTTTTTAATTTTGGAGTATTCCATCCCCTTTGAGAATCTCAAAAATACTACAATATTCCTTATTACGTTACCTTGTGGCAGATTTGATACCTATTTTCTTACTTTTTTTACTTTTGTCTTTCACATAACAACTTTCTTTAAGAATTAAAGCACTTTTTCGACATTTGTTGCACTTGAGACTATTTAAAAATAGTCATTAACAACACTATTCATCGCTATCACCAATTCGTATTTACTTTAATATGACCCCCGTGAGGAATGTACGCCAATGGCGCTCGGGCGTTTCCGTCAAATTGGCTGCTGTATTTTGGCTGCCAACTTCACACCGGTAACAAGTGAGCAGTTTCTGTACGTCAAAATTTTCATGTTTCAATACTAGCATTCTTTTTATAGAGTAAAGTAAATACCTGTGATCGATATATGCTAATTACGTTCTGCTGCAATTTTAAAAACTAATTAGGTCAGGCTAAATACTGTAATATCTGTGCACTATTTTATAACAGGTAAAGGTAAAACAAACATACTCGTGTATGTAATTACGTAACGAGGCTGTATTTCAGTCACATCAAGTATATGTATTCTCAGTCGAGTGAAACATGTAAAATGTAAAAAAAGGAATCTTTTGAATGTAAAATCACAATTTTTATACATAATATTAAGAATAAAAAAATGTATAAAAACTTGTACACTGTAACGAAAAATGTGTCACTAATTTTCAAGTTCTATAGTCGTTTTCTTAGCTATATCTAATAAAAAGAAGTTACAGCTTATACAGATCGTGCTCAGGGTATCCTATAATAAATGGTACATAGCAAAATTGGCAGATTTTTTGGGTAAAAATATTGCGATTTAACCAAACTTAGGTTAGTCCGAAGATTAATCGAAACCAAAACACAGGAAGCTGAAATTAAGATTAGATTTTGGATTTTCATGAATAATAATTTCTTAACAAAACATGTTTTATGAAAACACCCTTTAAAACAGCTATAACACTCACAAATCACACAAATCACAAAAAAGTTTAAAATTGGATATGAAAGATATTTCTTTGATTGTTTTACTCAAAGTATACTATGAAAACTTAGAGATCTCATAAACACGTTTTAAGTAGGTTGCACCGAGTACTTTACCGATTATATAGTATAGTTGCACTATTTATTATAGTGAACATGAAAGGTTGCGCTTACTGCTAAGTATTCTAGATCTGTGTATGACCAAACGTACAGGGTGCTCAAAATAGAGGATCAAATTCTAATCTAAAATGTATATATGTATTTGATGCCTACATATTCGTAGAAATAAATCAAATTGTAATAGGTACAATATATTTGTTATCCATAACATATTGTACCCGATGCAACCCTCTCTATATCCATTTTAATAAATTACTTGAGATCTGAACTACACAGATTTTAGGTATTGGGAGTATATATGCTAATTGTAAGCATGTATAGAAAGAGGATGGAAAAAAAGAAACGAACGATATTGTGAAATACAGAATGTTCTAATTAAAATAAACAACTTAAGAAAAAAATAAAATTGTTCAGATCGTTTTCTAACCGTTTTGAAAAATGATTTAAAATAAAAACAATACTCTTTAGGTAGTGCGTCACTAGTGTTTTAGATGTGTAGAGCCCCCCTGAAACTCCTCAGATACAAATGTTCAGCTCCATGTCATTTATAGTTCTCCCAATACGTCGAACAGCCCACTCACCGTGAAGCATCCGTATACATACGAGTATTATATACTTACATATTTTTGACTTATGCATACTTGTACACAGTTACCTTCATCAACCTTGATCAAGTGCGTACCATATGGAAAAAAAATGTATTAAATGTGTTTTTTATTATTAGTTTAATTTTGGGGTTAACATGACTTTCGGTACCTGTCAAACTTTAAATTATTACAAAAAAAATCGTTTCGAGCGTTAATTTGAGCGGTTTTACTAAGAAAAGTTTATTATTTCCAAATTACCAATTAAAATTATACCATGCAAAATCTGAACGCTCTATTGGATTATCTATTTTTTGAAAATTTTTAATTATTCAAAACAAATTATATGGTGACATTTTAGTTTACTATTATTCTGGCATTAATTTAGTACCGCAAAAATTAATTTCCATAAAATTATATCTTAAATGCTAGACGGTATGTCAAGTTTACATCAAACATTTGTTTACTAACTATTAGCAGTATACTACTGTATTGCATTGTATTAGCATTTAGAAGCGTAATTTTATTTTTCTTTAGAAACATGTGTTTTAATCTATATTTTGTAATTAATAGTTAGTGAATAGTTAGTTTTTTCTTTCGAAGTTCGAAATGTTTTTCTGGACAGTTTGGTTATTTTTTTTATTTTTTTTTATTAAAAACAGGCAAAAAAGAAATATTCTAAAAGAACATTCAGATTTGGCATAGTTATGCAAAACTTGGAGAGAAACGAATTTTCTTTCTAAAGCTTTTTGATATTGCAACAAATAGGACCATTTTGAATAGGGATTTTTTTGGAAAATTGTCAAATTTGACAGGTAGCGAAAGTTACGTGACCCCGTTCATAGGTCGTCTCTCATTATTTCTAAAGCCCAAGTTAACTTCAAAGTAAGATTTCAAAAAAAGTCTTTAATACAAATATTTCCCACATGATGCGCACTTTATGAAGCGCACTGTATAATACGTACATACGTCAAAATAATGTGTAACATGATTTACTGCATACTACCGCATACTACAAAACAAATGATTATAGATTGTAGAACCACGATGAGTCTCTTTCGGTAACCTGTTTTACAAGGTCATCCTACGTATATCCCCGACTCCTCTGGTATTATTATTGCTTTATTCTCTTCGCTAAATATACTTTCTCTTACCACAAATAGTTACGGCTTACAAGTATGTTGAGTGAAATACACGCGAGTGCAGTACTTTAACCCTGATTCATTCGATTCTCAAACAGTGGACTCTTAACACTCAGTCTCTTGACGTAACAAGAGACTGAGACGATCCGACATGTTCAAGTTCTTAGTCATCGTGATCTTGTTTGTTTACGCAACACCATCGTGCGCTTATAAAATCCTCGGCATTTTCCCGTATTTAGGAAAGAGTCATTTCGATGCTTTTCGTCCGCTGATGAAGGGCTTAGCCCAAAAGGGCCATTCTGTAACTGTGATGAGTCATTTTCCTTTAACAAGACCTTTTCAGAACTACAGAGATATAGATTTAGGAGGAAAAAATCAGGTGTTCATAGACGTGGTCGATATAAAACAAGCGGAACCGCCCAGTAGATTGAAGAAAATCCGTAACGTGTGGATGTTAGCAGACTCAGCCAACCTTTCGTGTGAAATAGGATTAAGTTCGAGTGCAGTACAAAACTTCTTAAAAACCGAAGAGAAATTCGATGTTATGATCGTTGAGTTTTTCAACAGCGACTGCTTTCTTGGCCTGGTGCACAAAGTCAAAGCTCCTGTTATAGGAATTACTTCTGGTACTATGATGCCATGGAATTCCAAAGTTTGCCAATCCTACCCACACGATTTATATCCCGAATAATAATATGGACTATTCGGATTCCATGACATTCCTGGAAAGGTTGGAAAATACTGTCGTAACTCTGTATCACGAGATATATTACGAGTATGTTGTGGTTAACCGAGATGGGAGGGTTGCTGAACGGTACCTAGGGGTTGAGCCAGGCAGGATACGAGACTTTATTAGAAATAGTAGTCTGTTATTGACCAACTCACATTTTTCGTTAACCCTTCCTAGACCACTTGTGCCCAATGTGGTGGAAATTGGAGGCCTTCACATTGAAAAAACTAAATCGGTGCCAGAGGTGAGAAATATAATTAATTTACTTAATGAATTGGTTACTGTGGAATATCTACAACAATAAAAATATACAATCAGCTAGGCAACGCAAAAAAAATCTGCAAGTTGGCCGAAATTGAAACAGAAAAAATACATAATACCTTTTATTAATTTTGCCAAACAGTCAGTCAAGACTGTCAAATCATTTGAGCTAGTTTTACTATAGAAGACCGAAATATTTTTTATCTATTGTTATACGAACGAAGTGCAATAAAAATTTAAATCATAAAACGGCAAGTAAAACATAAATACACGTATAAAAAAATTGAAAGAAATAATACCTATGCTGAAAAAATAGAAAATTAAGATAACCATCATACATGCACACTCAAGTTTTTATCTTTCAATAGTGTGGTGTCTGGCAAGTAGAGTGTTAGATAACTGATTCAGTCTGTCAATATCATGAGTCAGATCAAAAACTAGTAATGTTGCAGGCATCAAACTTTAGCGAAAACTTGATTATAAATATCCGGGTATTAGGATAGTTCATACTTACTAAAAATATTAAATTGTTTTTACAGTTTAAACCGTCTGATGTCTGAAATCTCTTATGATGAGACGTTCATAAATGTTATAAAAGCCTTCAACAAATATATAACTACTTTACTTTTGATTGAAGTTGGCTTTTTTAAATAATAAATACATAGTTGAGGAGCAAAACTGTGTCTTCATGAGTTTGACCTTGATCTGAAATATTTTATGTCTTACTAAAAAAAATAGGTGATGCTAATGAATAATGTAATATAATTTTATAATTATTTCTGTAATTATTTCACTCTGTTTATCGTCATACTTACATGCATTAATTCATTCATTAACCTAACGCTATTACTACTAGTACAACCAGTCGTTAAAATAAATATGGTAACGATAAACAAAACTGTAATTAACACTTACTGAAATAGTAAGACATCAACCATATTCGATATTAAATATGCCTACATTTTGTAATGCATACCTGGTGGGCCAACGAAAACGAAATGATCGAGTTTTTGGTTAGTTGAAGTAAAAATTTGGAAAAACGCTCAGACACGCCAAATGTATTCTTGAGGGGGACATCTTTAGCAGTAGAGTTTTTTCAAATATCTTTGGAACCCTCAGCGCCATGGGCACATTACTAAAAATTTTAAATTGCATAATAGGGTTTTGGTTACTTAAAGTATAAATTTCGCTCAGACTCGTCAAATTTAATCTTGAGGGGAACATTTTTTTTGCAATCCGAGTTTTTTCAAATACATAAGTACATATTTTCATTCTTTAGAGCTACGTGGATAACCCCCTAAAATTTTGAGTTGCAGGATAGGACAAGTGATGTCTTATTTTGTACACCGAGTAAAAAACTAACTCTTTTTTGGTTTCTGTCAATTTGTTTTCAAGCAATTTCCCATATCCAGCGGTTTTCCAAATTTTTACTTTAAACATCCAAAAATTCGGCCAGGCCCACCCTGTATATGGAGCATTCAAAGGATTATACTTAGATTGTAGAGTGTTATTCAAAGGGATATGTTTATATCACATAATTTAGTTTTTCGTGATTACGATAAATGTTAAAATGTTTTCTTATAGTCATAGTTAAAAAAACTCAAGTATTAGATGCATCATAACAACATATTATTTTGCTACATATACATATAAACAAATTTTGAACATCTAAAATAAAACCCAAAATATCATATATATATATAACATATATATGATATATATATATTAATACAATATTATAAAAAACATAAACAATAATAAAAAAGCATATCCTGGAATGGTAGTGAACCTTTTGTCAAAGAAGTTTAGACACGTTTTCCAAACACCCAAATACTTACTGTATTTCTGGTAATGCCAATATGGTTAGCGAAACACACGGTTCGAATACAGTGTAGTATTTCGGTGATGTGGAAATGTATCGGTTAAGAAAGGCCAGTAAAAGCGTTTCCAAAAATGGTTTGGAAAAACCGCTGCCAAAGAAATTACTTCTCTCAATTTTCCCATATCTAATCAGACTCAATCGTTTTTAAAAGTATGATGTTTAGATCTGATCTTTATGATCTACATCCAAACTTTATGACGTTTTTGGACTGGATGAATGTCTCTACATGAATATCTTTATTATATTATTCACATTAACATAATATACAATAAAATAATGGCCCCTTCTCCTCCTGTGTATGACAAATCACCATCAGACAAATTAACGTAAATTCAATATTTGGTTTGGCCACACACAAGATTTCACAAATTTTTAATATTCTCCTTATATTTTATTGTAGCTCCCACACCCCCCTACCTGTGTGAGTCCATTGTGGAATTATCAAAATTTGTGTTAAAAAAGTGTATTTCACATTGCAAATATTTCACTTCAAATTTCAGATACTTGTACAACATAACAGAGCCTGCCAATGTAAAAGTTTTTAGATTAATAAGGTGGAGGGTTTAGAGAGTTGAAGAGGGTAAGTATTTGCAATGTGAAATACACTTTTTTAACATTGGATCGACTCTTGGAGCGTTTGCGAATTATCTATAGAAAAGGAAAAAGTGTTTTAGTCCTATTTATCCGCCAACCCCACAACCGATTAAGCTCAAAATCTAGTCAGCTCCACACTTTGTCATGGTAAATATTATGTAAATGGTCCAAATTTCAAATTGACATCTTAACGAGTTCTCGAGTTATCGTGTACATAATAAAGGTTAGCAGACAGATATAAAATTTTATTTCGCTTAAACTTTTTTTAAAAGACGTTTTAGAACGTCTACTACTACTACTGTCACGAATACTACACTTCCACTCTACTATGTGGATGTCGAAAATGAGTAATTATATGCAAAAGAAGTCTTCCCAAAATTAAAAGTAATTCTTAATAGCTCTATATTTTACGAATTGTATTTCTCTTAAAGCTATGTTCTGTTGCCGATCAAGTGATATTCTCTTCCATAACAACTTTTTACGAAACTTTTTTCAACTTTATGTTGTTACTTCAAAAAATTTCATAAAAGAAGTAAGATCTTTCTGTCAAAAATTCATCGTTAATGAAATATTTCCTTTTTCAACATTTATAATAATAAATTAATTAAAATGATAATAATAAAGCTTAACTGCTTTACAAATTAAGGGGGTATCCTGGCGTAGCGGCTTCAAAAAATAGATTTTTTTGCTTTGTCTTAATTGATAGTATACCACTTGTATAATATGCTCTCAAAAGCCCCAAATATGAATTTGTATTTTAGCGGATAAAAATGAACTTGAGAAGTACGTATACCCGAGCGACGTACAGTACTAGAGAGGGAGCCAGTCAACGGCTTTTACTAGTATACTCAGTCAGCTAGTGTTTGTAAGGGCATTGTACATTTTCTAAACGTATTTTCAAGTCAGCTGTCAAATTATGTTCTATCTACTTTTTTCCCGTTCGGAAACTTTAAATGCATTTTTCTCAAAACCATATTTTGAAACGCATGTGCAGGATAACTCCGAATTTTACAGATGGATTCATATGATTTTTTTTTAAAGAAAGTTTATTTAATTTGCCACTTGATGAATGTATTCTTAGAAGTAAAAATTTTGTTTATACAAAATTATAAACAAAAATAAGCTTAACATTTTCGCAAAAAACAAGACTTTTTTTCAATCGGATTTTTTTATATAAAAAAAATTAATACCTTAAATATTCATCAATTGACTACACTCATATACTAAAGAAAGACATTTTTTTTTGTTTTTCCAGATCATCCAACGAGGCTCTACTCTGACGTCTTTTATTTATAACTTGCTTGTTTATGCTTAAAATTTAATAAAAAAATTAATTGGAAATTAATTTTGAATTGGGAATTAAAAAAATTAATTAAAATCCTATGTATGCACAATAAATGCACAAATTCGCAAAAATATATACTAAATAGTTTTTTCTAAAAAAAAAAATCGACAAAATCGGCCTTTTTTGGCCTTCTACACGAACATACCCCCTTAATAAAAAAGGTATATACACATAATCAGTTTTTTTATCTGCTTTGCTCTATTCTAAGAAGCATTCAAAGATAGTTCTATGTAGACGGCTCGAACACCACGATGCACTTCCACATGACATTTCATTAAAAAATACCCTGTATATTATCTGCATTTATCTAATTAAATCTATCCACCATCTGAGGTAAATACTATTCTATAAAAAAAAAACGATCTCAAGAGCGTTGTGTCTACGATTACACTCTTCCCCTCCTACGAGGTTTATTTATAAACATGTCCTCGGCAATATTCTTAATTTGACGTTTTAGTACTGTGTGAGATAACGTTCGAATGCGTTCATCATTTTTTCATTAGTAGTCGGCATTTCGGGGGGGTTCAGTGAGTGAATAAATCAAGATGAGAGCGCATAACTTACTAACTACATCAGTGTTAATAATAATGTGTCTAGTAGAATCGCATGCATACAATATATTGGGTGTTTTCCGCACGTAGGGAAAAGTCACTTCGATGTGTTCCTGCCTCTGATGAAGGCCCTGGCACAGAAAGGCCATACCGTGACAGTGATAAGCAACTTTCCCTTGGAAAAACCCCTAAAGAACTACAAAGATATCGACATAGGAGGAGGATCCAAGGCCTGGGTGAACATCATTGATATAGAGCAAGTGGATCCCACCAGTAAGCTAACGAAAATCAATAATGTGGTTTTTCTAAAACACCTGTCCCACATATCTTGCGATATAGGATTAAGTTCGAGAGCAGTTCAAAACTTCCTGAAGACCAAGGATAAGTACGACCTGATGATTACGGAGTTTTTCAACAGCGACTGTTTCCTCAGTTTGGCGCATAGGGTGAAAGCCCCCATCATAGGGCTCAGTTCTTCGACGTTGATGCCTTGGACCTCTGAACGGTTTGCGAATCCTACACACACGGCTTACATTCCAAATAACTGTATGGACTACTCGGACAAAATGACGTTTTACGAGAGGTTAGAAAATACAGTGATCACTCTGTATCATCAATTCTTCTACGAATACTTCATGCTCAGCCAAGATGAAAGGCTGGTAAAAAAATACATCAGCAGAAAGGCCTCGCAACTGAAAGAAATTATTATGAATAGTAGTTTGATGCTGATGAATACGCATTTTTCTCTTAACCTTCCCCGGCCTCTGGTTCCCAACGTGATAGAAGTCGGAGGGATCCACATTGGGAAGACCCAGCCCCTGCCAAGGGTAAGGGAGTGCACTGATTTTTGTCTCACTTCTTTAAAGGTAGAGCGTTTAAGATTTAAGGCTGTTAAATGTACACTACCAACAAATTTTCCATAATGACTAAAATTATTCCACAAATAGGGGGTCAATATACGGCCGACGAAGTAAGTTGGAATATTATTTTTTTTTAGAAAATACTAACCTAAATAAACCAAAACCCTAAACATGGATAATTTTAGGGACGTTTCTTATAATATTTACAAATAACATGCAACTCGGTATTCGTGCCTCAAAAGAATGTTGATGTATAGTAACAATAATCCAGCGTTTATATTTTTCTACTAAAAAATATTTTTAAAACATATAAGTGTGGCCGGCGTCTCAACTAAGAGAACGTTTTGAATAAATTTGTTTGAATAAATTTGTTTCTCAAAAAGTACGCGCCATATGAGAAACATTTTTATTTTTAAAGGCTATAGCCGGGTAAGGGGTCAAATCGGCCTTGAACCAATCGAGGTTCTAGTTTGGCAGGTAGGAAGTATAAATAGAAAGACTCCTTCAGCTAGATTTTCAGACCTCTAGGTCGTCTCTAGAAGTTCCTAACCTCAAAACTGTGATTGTTCGTTTTTTCTCGATTCTGGGCGCAATTTTCAACCAAATGTTTTGAAAAAAATCCCAGAGTTGCATGTTTTTTTGAATTTTATTATTCCCAATGGCGCTCAAAAAAAAGTTATTGAATATTTCAATCAATATTTACATTAGGACGCTTTACATTAGCCAACTTTTAAGGCCATGCTTTTTTGTATTTTTTGACGCTCTTTCACGTGGTGCTGCTTAAATTTAATTTTAGGTGGTGGAACACCGTGAAAAATCAAAAAACCGTTTTTTAGGCAGTTTTTTTGCATTTATCTGGCTTGGATTACAGTTTATCGAAAAGTTACTATTTTTTTCGGATTCAGCGGAAAAAAATACATCAAAAACATGTGTAGTAATTATAAAAAAATTCTGACTAATAAAATCTCTAAGTGTGAAAATAAGTGTTCAGGAACCTCATCTCTGCATATAAATTATTATTGTGATGTAAAAAAAAACTGTAAATTTTAATTCCAAAACATACATTTTTATACATATTACTTTTATTATATATAAAGAAACATTTATCAAATGAAGAAATGTGAATGAAATCTTGAGTGTGATGAAAATAGAAATTAGTAAGTGAATCAGAAATCTTCATTCGATATTTTCAATAAGTTCAGTACATTGAAAATGAACTGAAATTTTTTATTCGTGTCTCGTGTGAAAATAAATTAATTTATCATGTTATAAACACAGCCTTAAAAAATCAGCTCAAAAAAAATTTTTTTAGAGGTCGCTCAGATTGTTAAAAATTTCCAAAATCAAAAATTGAATTTTTTTTTCCTCGTCACGTTATTTTGTAGATTGAAAAAATGTCGATCCTGAAAATTTGAAATCAATATTTTAATTTCTAAAGGTCACTCATAATTTTTTTACTTTTCAAAGTAGTGTACCTAAAATATTTTCGAGCAATCTCTAAATATAAATGTTAAAGAACGAATTATTTTTTTATTGAATTTGACGTACAAAAGAATAGAAATAAAACACGAGACACTTAAAAAAATTTCTTGAGACAAAATTGACTACCATATTGAAGTACCAAATATTTATAATTTTTTAATATACCTACTTTTTATCATTTTTATAAGTGTCGTGTTTTATTTCTATTCTTTTGCTATGTCAAATTCGATAAAAAAAAAAGTAATTAATTCGTCAATATTTATATTTACAGATTGCTCGAAAACATTTTAGGTACACTACTTTGAAAAGTAAAAAAATTATGAGTGACCTTTTTCACCACAAATTTTTTGAAATTACAATATTGATTTCAAATTTTCAGAATCGACATTTTTTTCAACCTACAAAATAATAACATGAGGAAAAAAAAATAAAAAACAAAAAATTCAATTTTTTGACGATTTTGGAAATTTTTAAAAATCTTTAGCGACCTCTAAAAATTTTTTTTGAGCTGATTTTTTAAGGGGGCGTTTATAACATGATAAATTGGAAATAAAAAATTCAAAAAAATTGGGCATATTTGTAACAGAAACATGCAACTCTGTGATTTTTTTCAAAACATTTCGTTGAAAATTGCGCCCAGAATCGAGAAAAAACGAACAATCACATTTTTGAGGTTAGGATCTTCTAGAGACGACCTAGAGGTCTGAAAATCTAGCTGAAGGAGTCTTTCTATTTATACTTTCGACCTGCCAAACTAGAACCTCGATTGGTTCAAGGGCCGATTTGACCCCTTACCTGGCTATAGCCTTTAGACGATAAATTTAGTTGTCTTAAAACCAATAATATATTACCCACATACCTGTATGTATATAGGCTTGTATAAACAACTGACTTTTTGAAACTTTTGACTTTAGCTAATTTGCCAATGGCGGACTTGACAAAAATATTATAGTATTACATAATATAAAAATAAAATATTATATAATATAAAAAATAAAATATTTTCAAGATGGCTGTAACTCCAGTTATACCTCAAGTCGGTAACAACCTTATTTCAAATGGAATGGTACCTACCTTTTTTTTTGCATATTTAAATTCTACGCGTTATTATACATAGATTTTCATGAGATTTCCCCATCTTTTATCGTTTTGAGTTATTTCCGGTTTTATTATATTTAGTTCATTACCACTATAGCATTTGAATCTATCTATAGTGGTTATTTTAGAAAATTAAGTAGCGATGGAGTCCTGTCCTGGCAATCAAAGTGAATAACACATGGTGTCAGTCGGAAAATAAAATCGGTGTTCTAATAAAGGAAAAGTATCTAATAAATCTTGAAAATGTATAAACTCAAAGAGTGAGA